>JAQSUU010000041.1:3000000-3206800 GCA_038087645.1 Saccharum hybrid cultivar R570
TAGTCAGGGAACATATGCACGGATCATCCTTCCGTGAAAACAGAAACACATTAAAAAAACACACAAAGGTTCAGGCCAAGGAAATTGGATACTAACCGTAGTCAGGAGGAGTTGCGCCTGGTTCTCGACAACGAGGTTCCATGGTCAGCAGATCAAGTGGTGGCAGTCACCGGTCGCTGGTGACGCTTAATCTAGGTCTAGATAGTTGTGGCTGCTAGTTTGGTAACAACAGATCGTGCAAGTTTGTGCGTACTCACATGGCAAGGGAGATCGTGTGCATTCTAGAATGAGAGGTGCAAGCCAACCCGTGCCGAGATGCATGCAAGCCAAGTTGAATAGATGTGCAAGACGAGCCGCGATCGATCAGCCGAATACGCTACGAATATTGGGCCCTTGATAGCTCGACATCCGTATGTTTCAATATGTTACCATCGTCGTATTTGGACCGTACTCGCACTAGTTTGACAGATTGTTCAACTAAATTAAGCATTTCACAAGTTATTGGGGTTATTTGCACCCACTAGCCTAGTTGTTGTACTCTGAATGCAATTTACTCTAATAACATTTATAATTACAACTAAGTATCATTAGATTGTTCATCAATTATATTTTTATAATATACCTATTTGATGTCATAAATCTTTATAATTCTCTCTATAATTTTGGTAAACTTGAGATGCTTTGATTCTCCAAGATTCTTGGAATGCCTTATAATTTGGAATGAAGAGAGTAGCAATTTCGTATGTTTTTCGTCTCTCTTCCTTGATTCCCTCCATCTCCTTCGCTTGTATAAACAGTTGTGCTAGCGTCCGAACGTTCAGACGAACTTCTGAACGCCCACACGAACGTTCAGACGTCCACATACTGTACTCCGTTTCACCCTCCACGCGGGGCCCACGTTGCTTGAGCGACAAGAGGGGAAGGGCACGCGATGCCTCCGAATCGGAAAGACCTGGCTAGGGCGTCGTATGGATGCCATGTTGATGCCAGGAGAGACGATGCAGCAGAAGGTGGGGAGCAGAGATGCAACACCCAATCTACTTTTGAAACATCTAAATACAACTAGCCGATCTACTTTTGAAACACCTGATCATATTTTTTGTAATAAACCCTTCAAAACAATATCCACATGAATATATTTAGATAAATTTTTATTAACGAACATTTACCTTACGAAGGTAGAACATTTTCTTTTATTGAGCAGAGGCGATGTTCTAATTACAAAAAACAATGTTCCTTCTTCGTAAGAAAAATATTTTCGGTTTAGAACAACAATATTCTAGTTTTAGGTTCGTGGTATTGGTATTATAATATACATAAAAATAAATAAATAAATAAATAAATAAATAAATACATAACATAACATAAATAAAAAAATCTACAGCACAGCATAAGAAAAAAAATAAAAATATAATAGAGAAAAATTGAAAAGAATATCACATGGATACTCTTCAAATATCTTAAAATATACTATAGAATATCACATACATACTAAGTGAACAACACTAAATTCATCATAAAACATCACTAAATACATTATAAAACATCACATATATATTAAGTGAACATTATTAAATACATCATAGAACATCACATGTATAGTACGCGAACATCGCAAAATACATCATAAAATATTACATGCATATCACGTGAACATAAAAAAAATATCACAGAACATCACATGTAGAACACGTGAACGTAAAAAAACATAGAACATCAAATGTATGCTACATGAACATCACAAAAAAAACAACATAAAACATCACATATATACTACATGAACATCACAAAAAATATTATAAAACATGATTATATACCACGTGAAAAAACATCATAGAACATCACATGTACAACATGTGAACATCACTTAAAGAATCATAGAACATCACAGGTATACTACATGAACATCATAAAAAACATCATATAATATGGCATGTATATATCACGTGGACATCGCAAAATAAAAACATAGAACATCACATATTTACATATATACTATATAAACATAGCATCTCAAGGAATATAGAAAATAAAAAAGTAAACATGAAAAAAGTTATTAAGTAAGGTAAAATAGAAAATAGAAAATAAAAAATAAAAAACTTTATAGAAAACATAAAGACAAAGAGAAATGAAAAAAGAAGAAAAACAAAAAGAATAAATACAAAAATAAAATAAAATAAGACATCACATGTATACTAAATGAACATCATCAAATACATCGTAGAACATCATTAAATACATCATAGAACATCGCCTAAAAACTATGTGAACATCACTAAATACATCATTACGCGAATATCACAAAATACATTTGTAGAACATCACATATATAGTACGTGAATATCACAAAATATATCATAGAACATTACATGTATTTTACGTGAACATCAATACATCGTAGAACATCATATATTACGTGAACATTATAAAAACATCACAAGGTACATCATACAATATCACATGTATATTTCGTAAACATCACAAAATACGTTATAGAATATCACATACACAGCACGTAATGTCACATATATCTCATACAATATAGAAAATAAAAATTTCAAAAAAAAAATATTAAAACAACTAAATAAAGTAAACTGACAAAAAAGCACATAAAAGACTATAGAAACAAAAATGCACATATAAGTTTAAAGAATAAAAGACCATATAAACAACAAATAAAAGACCAAATGAAATAAGAAAAAGAATAAAAGAGATTTGAAAAATACGTCGGTACGTAGCCTAGGAAACTACTTCGTATAAACATTATAAACTACTCCGTATAAACAATGTTGTAGGCCATACAGTTGCACTACCTGTGTGCCGCATTGGGCTGTGCCTGCCGATATAGCATCTGCACTCACAATTCACTGTGCGGATCCCATCCGAGCGATCGAAAAGGGAAGATTTTCGCATTATAGATACCTCATAGAATAAAAAGAAAATAATAAAAGTAAAACTAAAACAAATTTAGAGTAATTAAAGTAAAATAAAAAATGAAAAATAAAATACATGAAAACATAAAAAGAAATAGAAAAGAAGAAAGAAATACAATGAGAAGAAAAGAATAAAACATGAAAACTGAAAATATTGAATCATATAAAATAAAAAATGAAAGAAAAACAAAAAGAAAAATAAGAATATAGAACCACAAAAATTAGTAGTAGTACAAGAAGAAGAAGGAGTATTATAGTTAAAAAGAAAGAAAAGAAAGGAAATAAAACAAGAATAAAAAGACATATAGAATACTAAAAACAAAAGAAAAAGAAAGAATAAATATAAGCAAGAAAAGAAATCAATAAAAAGAAAATAAAAGAAAAATATAAAAAATGAAAAGAACAATGAAAAATCGCATGAAACGAAAAATGAACAAAAAATAAAAAATGAAGAAAGGAAATAAAAAATAATAAGAAAAGGAAAGAAAAGAAAAGAAAAAAGAAATACAAGAAACATAGATAATAATAAAATAAAATAATAATAATAATAAACCACATAAAACAAAAATATAAATATAAATAAAAATGAAGGACGAAAAGAAAAGAAAAAAGAGAAAAGAAAAGAAAAGAAAATGAGAAGAAAAGAAATGAGAAGAAATAAGGAAAAAGAGAAATAAAAGGGAAACTAACATACCTGGGTAACCATACGTAGCTTCTGTCCAAGCGTTAATCGTGCATCGCTGACTCGAGGGCGCGCCTGTTTCCGCGCGACTGTTTGGCTGGAGGATCTGGTCCGGCTGTTCGGACCCGATGAATCCCGGGGCAGAGCTACCCACTCCCTGTAACAGCGCCGCACCACCTCTGTGGAGGGGCGCTGCTGGGGTAGGGGAGGAGGCCGTCAGGATGGGGGAGGAGGACGCCAGGTAGGGGAGCGCGAGCCGCCGGCCAAGGAGGCAACCATGGCCGCGTGTCAGGGTAGGCGCGGGGAGCGAGCATGGAAGGGAGAAGGAAGTGAGGGACTAGGTGCGAGAGTGAGTAGAGTAAGATATTCGGACGGACGTCTTCATTGGAGCATTACCATTGTATAAAATGATGACGCGGATATATTTTACAATGCAACTAGCTGATGTGTCTTTGATGGAGATGCCCTTACCCATCATTAATGTGATGCACTACCCCTCCCCTCCGTAGCTACATCCGCCAGCGCTTTCTATATATACACACCATGTCGCATGCCCGTGACGGAGTAAAAAAAAAAAATCAATGGATTCCGAGATGCAAGTGGTAGAATTATCTTTTGTAGCGCCGAGCGTGGAGACTCCGAGGAAGGGCCTGTGGGTCTCTTCCCTGGACCTCGAGCGTGCAAACAGAGGCCACACGCCGCTAGTATATTTCTTTGATCCGAGGCCTCGCAGCTCCACCGGCGACGACGGCGCCGACAACTTCTTTGATCCGAGCAGGCTCAAGGAGGCTATGGCCAAGGCTTTGGTGGCCTTCTACCCCCTCGCTGGCCGCGTCGGCGTCGACGGCGATGGCCGGACACAGATCGACTGCAACAGTGAGGGGGCCCTCTTTGTGGTCGCTCGCTCCCAACTTAGGCTTGATGATTTGGACGACTTGAAACCGTCGCCAGAGCTGCGGAGTCTGTTTCTTCCTCGCATTGAGCCTTCGTCCATCATATTAGCCGTACAGGTAATTAATTCGCTTCACACACAAGGCATGTATGTATTTCGTTCCCGGTGAGGTGATTACAACAACTTGGTCATGCTTACCGATCGATAACGATATTATTACTATCAACTTCTTGATAATTTTGAAATTTCTTGCTGCTGCTGCTGCGTCCAGGTGACTTTTATGAAGTGTGGAGGGGTGGTTTTAGGGACTGCCTTCCACCATGTGGCCGTGGATGCCATGGGCGATTTCCATTTCATGCAAACGTGGTCGGCCTTCTCCAGGGACGGCGATGGCGCCGCCGTGGAGCTCCCCTGCCACCAGCGCACTCTCCTCCGCGCGAGGTCCCCTCCTGTCGTCCACCCTGATGCATTATCAGTACTGTACCGCCCCAAGATGACAAGCAGCAGCAGCTCGGAACCTGCAGCAGCAGCAGCCAGTACCACTGCCGGTGTCTTCGTCATCTCCAACGACCAGCTGGCCTCGCTCAAGCGCATCTGCGGCGGCGCGAGCGCGTTCTGCGCCGTCGGCGCCCTCGTGTGGCAGTGCGCCTGTGCCGCACGGCGCCTTCCGCCGGACGCCGAGGCACGCGTCTCCTTCTCAGCAGACGTCCGCCGCCGCGGCGCCATGAGGCCTCCCCTCCCGGACCGCTACCTCGGCAACGGCATCATTACGCTGTGCGCCTCTGGTGCGGCCCGTGATATTTCCTCGGAGCCATTGGAACATGTGGCCGGCCGCATCCAGGCCGCAAGGAACCGGGTGGACGACGAGCTGGTGCGGTCCGCGATCGACTACTACCACGAGCTGCTGTCGCTAGAGAGTGAGAGTGGCTTCCGGCTGCAGGGGGACACCATGGCACAGACGGAGCTGCGGGTGGTGAGCTGGCTTGGCATGCCCATCTACGACGCAGATTTCGGGTGGGGGAAGCCACGGAGGGTCTCTCGTGCAGGATCCGTCCGCGGTGGGTATGTGCACCTCACCAGGAGTGGGCCGGAGGCAGATAGCGGCATCCGTGTTCTCGTCTGCTTGGAGGCTGCAAACATGGAGGAATTCGAGCGATCGTTTTCTGCAAAGCTCAAGGGATTGCTTCATGCAAAACTCTAGCCTCTAGGGCTGCTGCTAGCTGGCCTGCTGTAGTGTGCCCTGTAAAAGCAGATCGATCCTCCACCACAAATCAGGTTGAGGACCACCATAATAATATAGTAGTAATTGTTGAAAAAATCTGTCACAGCCCTAATATAAAACTGCACGCATATCATTCGCATACAGTCACAATCATCATGAATGAATTAATAATAATGCATCTTTAGGTTTCAGTTCGAATATGCATTTGGTTCAACTCAATTGTGAATTTGGTTGAAACAGGAACTTTGCTTGGTTTCGACTTAACAATGGCAAACAAATATGTTTTTGGAACCGGTGCGAAAGGCTGTGCGGCAGTAACGAGTGGGTTGCAGGATCTGGCCGGCGCATATAACATACTATCTCTGTACTGGTAATTCTAAGTCATTTTAGACAGCGAGTCAGCGACACAGTCTCCAAAGCATGACTTTGACTTCTAATTTTTATAAAAACATATTTAGTGGAAAGTGATATGTATGTTTTATGAAAATATTTTTCAAAACAAATCTATTCATATGGTTTTCAAGTTTTCAAACTCAACAATTTAAAAGTTATTCATGATTTATATTCTCGATGTTTGGTGAAGCCTTTTCCAAAAATAACTTGAATTACGAATATGAAGAGATTATAATAGTTGAGTGTCCGTGCGTTGCTACATGTAAACAAGAGATCTAATAACATACAGCTACACGAGTACACACTGGTAGAAATGTGAACCATGGTTGTAAATACCGTTTCGGCCGGAATACCTGGTACCAGCGAAGAGACCGGCACAGCCAAGGCTGTATCTCGTACCGGCCAATTCCGCTCGTTCCGGCTGTTCCGGGTGAAATCTTCCGTTTCTTGGTTTCGGTACCGCCGCCCTCCCGGTCGTCTATGTACTTCTGCAGACTGCAGCGCATCCCTCCAGCAAACGAGGAAAGGCAGCAAGGGCCTACATTTTCTCTCCCTGCGTCTTCTTTCACACAGGCCTTGTTTAGTCCCCAAATTCACCCTAAATTTCACTATGCAAAAAGAAGATTTCCCATCACATCAAAATGTCGGCATATGTATGGAGTACTAAATGTAGATGAAATCAAAAACTAATTGCACAGTTTTGTTGTACTTTACGAGATGAACATTTTGATCCTAATTAATCAATGTGTGGAGAATTATTACCAAATAAAAACAAAAGATAAACAGTGATTCGGCACAGTGTTTGAGTCACCGATTCGGTGAACTAAACAAGGGCACACTGCGTTAGCGTTACTGCTCCAAGCTCTGTAGTCTGTACTGCAGGACTGCAGGGTGTATTTGTGCATCACTCTGGGCGTTCGGGTAACCCGCAAAGTTCGGGTCGGGTAGTTCGGGTTTTCAAAAGTTCGGGTAATGAGAATTGTTACCCGATAATAGCCCCAAAAAACCACTAACCACAGGTTCGGGTACCCGCAAATTCGGGTTCGGGTATACCCAATATACCCGAAATATATAAAATCATAGCAAAAGTGATAACATCATAGAATTTTGCACAGAATAGATGATAACTCATTAACATAACAGATAAACGACGCATTCAAGTTTTTAACCGCAGGTGCAAACCACGACACAGGTACTGAGGGACTGACTACTTTATTACTACTGACAAGATACAAGAGCAAAGTTCAAGCCTGCTGCCTGCCATCACAACAGTGCTTGTGCTTCACACGGGAACTCGGAGTCTCGGGGAGTCAAGGAGACGAAGACGGAAGTAAAGAGGTGAGTTAATTGGGAAGCAAAGCCGAGGAGGGCCACGGAAAATTTGACTAGTTTGCTACTACACTTAATCGCTGGCAGCCTGATACGTATTCCTATTCGGGTTTTCGGGTACCGGGTGTAACTACCCGAATTACCCGATATAAATTCGGGTAATAAGATTTACTATCCGAACAAGAGATCGGGTAGTGCGGGTTCGGGTACTTCGGATCCGGGTCCGGGTATTTCGGGTTTGGGGTTCGGGTATCGGGTTTTGTGCCCAGAGTGATTTGTGCAATCTACACCCGGAACCTCCTATTATAGTTTTATTAGGGCAGTTCCAATGAGACATTGATGGTGGTTTCTATCTACATTAATTAGCTGGATAACTCAGTAATTTATTAATGTGACAATAGTTTTATTACGGAGAGAGAACAGAAAACATAGAAACGATTTACTTTGGGTGAAACCGAGTCGACCCTCGTCCTGATACGCTAGGAAACCACCGAAACAGCAATGGGGAGACCCAGCTCGTTTCTTCCTCAGCTCGCTCGGATCCCTTGCGCCACCACCGCCAACTTCCTCGTGCGCGCGCGCTCGATTCTCCTCCGCGTGCTCATCTCCTGCGCAGCTCGCGCCCCTCTCGCATCCTCCCACATCGCTCCCCTTTGCCGCAGCTAAGTCCACCTCTGCTGCAGCCAAATCCATCACCTGTGGCACTATCTTCCTCTCTCGCGCCCTCATCAAGGTCCCCTCATTAATATGCAGCGCAACAGCCCCTCCAATCGATTTCCCACATCTGTATCTCCAATCTCTCAGAGAATGGATCGACTCACTGGATCCAAGCGATCCTCTAGTTCTCCTGCCGCCCATGCATGGTACTGCAACCCCTGCTCTGGCCGCCGCCGGTGATGCTACAACTAGTGTTCAAGGTGTTCCTGCGTGGTGGACAGCATCATCTCTTGGTGCGTTCTTCAGTGTCACACCCGGTTTTCTAAAGAACAAAACCAGGCTAATCATATGTGTGCCCAGGAAGTCCACACATATGCCAGAATAAAAAAGTATCAGAAACAATGTTATTATATAACGTATACATAGCTATATTAACACTTACATCAGAGTATCACGGAACGGTGACTAAACTTCGGGCTCCATTCTTCTCAGGGACGGCTGACTGGGGGTAACATATGCCTAGCACTTCTACTAGTCTTCTGGAAACTCCACTACACCTTTGTCCTTTTTCCGAGTAGCATCTTATTACACACTGGAGTGTGGGGGAAATAGCAAGAATGAGTCCATGTCGAACTCAACAAATATAACACAGGGTTCATGAGGCTCAAAAAGGCTAGACACTGTTTAACTGCGTTTAGCTTTTAATCATCATATAATTAGCAATTGAGTAGCATCAAGGTAATCCAAATCCCATTAATGAATCAATGATCAATTGTAATAAGGATAATGAATAGCATTAACATGAGCATAATAATAATCAACAATAATTAAGCATGATATAACAATGGTGATCAACTATTCTGTAAGAATCCCCAAGGCCGCTCGTATCCGTGAGCACGGCTAGTATACTAGTTTTTAACTCTGCGCAGAGGTGTACACTTTCACTGTGAGTCATGATTTCCAAATGCATGGGTTTGCAAGGCCCAAAACATCAGAGACCATATAAAGCCATTCAAAAGTTCGTCTAACAAGTTAGGGCCATTAGATTCACTCGGCAGACAGATGTAGAACCCCCCTTCCCGGTGGCACAACAACCGCAGCCTATACACACTAGGCCAGGGGCTCGCACTACACCCAACGTGGCAAGCCATTCTTACGCCATTTAAGGTAACCTCTAACAAGCTAGAAAAGGTCTCTTGAACAACTAGAGCCAGAGCCATATAGCCCTCACAGTTGTATTGTATGTCCCGGTTATCACTTACAGGTAAGTCCTTACGGAGAGTAACTAGAGCATCAAAATAACCCACATGCTCTAGCCCCCTTTCAACAGAAATAACATCATCTTAATTGGTTGATTGCATAATCCATTAGTCAAATTACAAGATCATTGTTCATAATTAAGCGCTAGCAGTAGCTACCCAAATGCATAACCCATAGGTGACAAGGAAACAAGATATCAATAGCTAAGTTATAATCTCTATGGTTGTCAAGGAGGACACATGCATATGTATGATAATTTCAGTGAATAGGACAACAAGGATGGTCCCATGTTATACTTGCCTTAATCAAAGCTTTCCTGATGATACTGCTGGTCTGGCTCAAAATAATACTCCTGATCGTCAAGAAACTGCTCACCATCTATACTCGACCATCAAGCACCAACACACAATCATCCGAGCAACCATACACTAAGCAAACAAATAGACATAATTAGAACAGTACACCAACAATAACAAAATAGTAATAAAAGTTTATAAAACTCTTCTACACATTTCTACGATCACACAGACGCAAAGATCACCAAATTCGGAGTTAAAACGTGAAAGTTATGAATTTTCTAAGATTTCCTATATACAAATAATTACTTTAATATAAACTCGAAAATAAAATTTTCCAAACCTACTGTACAGCTACACTAACATATAGAGCTCGCAAATACGAACCTAACGCAACTTGAACGGGTCAAATCGGAGTTAAAACGAAGTTTTTATGACCAAAACAATTCTAGTGGCAAAACTATAATTTCCTGAAAACGTATTTTTGAATAAACCGGAAGAAAATACGCTTTCAAAACGCGAAAACGCATTTTCTGACATACGCTATGGACCGCGGGTTGATTTCTAACAAATCCAGGGGTTCTTTAGAAAAACTACCCGCGAAGGGGTATGTTCTAATTTCAGCCGTTGATCTGAGATCGGGCGGCTCATGTTGGTCACAGAGGAGACCGGCGGCGCTACCGCCGCCCCGCCCCATCCCCACGGCGGCGCCATGGCCGGCGGCTTGCCGGTCATGCAAAACTCGCTCAAAACCTCACCAAAAGACATGCGGAAAGTATCAATCGAACGAGGAGCTTGTGGAGATCTCGCCTATGGCTTCAATGCGGTCAATAACGGAAAGAGAGCGACGAGCAGCTCCAGTAGGCGGACGGTAGAGCCCCTACACCCGGTAATAAGACAACAATGCCTCCACTTCAAAATTGGTAGTGAAATTCGATTCGCGGTCATTAAAGCAACTTACAGCGACTAAGACTCAAGGTAGCCGACGAATTCCTCCCCACCGCGGCTTCAAGTTTTTGCGGCAGCGGTTAACGCTTCCACGGTAGAGCTAGGGCTAATTTCGATCCAAAATCAACCGGTCTAGGCTCGGTTCTACCTTAAATAAGGATTGGCTTGATCAATTTGGTAACAAACTCCTTCGGCTCGCGGATTCGATCACGACTCGATGGTAGAGTTCACCTCGGTTACGAGCAGGGCGACGGCAAGCAACCGACAAGCGGGGCCCAGCGATTAGCGTAACAAGAAGGGAAAGGGTGCGGCTACTGTAGTTCTGGGCCGGCTCACCTAGTCTCGAACGCGAGGGAGTCAGGCCTTGGCCCCAACGGCCATCGGGCCGCCAGGTAAGAAAGGTAAACTGTTTTCTTTTTTTCTTTCCTTTCTTTATTTGCTTATTTAGCAAACTATTCCAAATAAAATTTTTCAAGCCAAATCAAAATAAAATAAAATAAAACCACTACTCAAAATAAAATAAATGCAACAGCATGAATGCATCACCAAATAATAATTTTTTTAAAAAAATTTTAATTCCTCATTAATCGCTATCTAAATTATTTGAAATTCCTTATTTCTAAAGTTTAGAATTTTTGGGTGTTACAAATTCTACCCCCCTTAAAAGAATCTCGTCCTCGAGATTGAACTGCTTACTCAAACAATTGCGGATATGATTTTCTTAATTCATCCTCTCTTTCCCAAGTTGCCTCTGCCTCTGAATATCGATTCCACTGTACCTTGCACATTTTAATAACCCGACTTCGAGTAACTCTCTCAGCAGTCTCTAAAATCTTGATCGGAAACTCTTCATATGTAAGATCCTCCTTAACAGTCAATTCATCTAAAGGTATCTGCTCCTCAGGCACCCGTAAACACTTCTTAAGTTGTGAAACATGGAACACATTATGCACTCCAGATAAATTTTCAGGCAACTCTAATTGATAAGCAACTTCCCCACGTCTAGTAATAACTTTAAATGGTCCAACATACCTTGGTGCTAGTTTACCTTTCATGTTAAACCTCTTCACACTTCTCATAGGTGACACCTTCAAATAGACATAATCACCTACCTAAAAAACTAGATCTCTTCTCCTATTATCAGCATAACTCTTCTGACGAGACTGCGCTACTCTCAAATTCTCACGAATCACTCGCACTTGATCTTCTGCGTTTCTAAGAACATCTGTACCAAACACCTGAGATTCACCTGTCGGATCCAAAAACAATGGAGTTCTACACTTACGTCCAAACAAAGCTTCAAACGGTGCCATCTTAAGACTCTGTTGATAACTATTATTATAAGAGAATTCTGCATAAAGCAAACGCTTATCCCAACTAGTTCCATATTGCAATGCACAAGCTCTCAACATATCCTCTAATACCCGGTTGGTTGTTTCAGTCTGTCCATCTGTCTGTGGATGATATGCTGTACTAAAATTCAATTTTATTCCCAATGATTCATGCACAGCTTTTCAAAAATGCGACGTAAACTGCGATCCTCGATCAGATACACACAGCCTCTTTCCAAACCACAAAATCCCATTATCATCCATTCGAAAACCCTGGTGACTTACCAATCACTATATCTTCTGCTATCTTCTTCAGTTTCTCATCCTTCAACTGACCCTTGTAAATTTCTTACTCTAAAGTAGGCTCTATCACTAATTCCATTGTATTAGTAACAATTCCTAAATTCAAATATTCAAATTCAGCACATAACTCACTAGTAATAGACAATATCCGTATCTCATTGGCATAACTTTTCTTACTAAGAGCATCAGCTACTTTATTAGCCTTACCAGGATGATAGTGCATCTCACTATCATAATCCTTAATCAACTCTAACCATCTTCGTTGCCTCAAATTCAGGTCTGACTGAGTGAAAATATACTTCAAACTCTTATGATCAGTGTATATATCACTCTTATGTCCAATCAAATAATGTCTCTAAATCTTTAAAGCATGAACCACAGCTGCTAACTCCAAATCTTGTGTAGGATAATTCAACTCATGCTTTCTCAACTGCCTAGATGCATAAGCCACAACTCTGCCTTCTTGCATAAGAACACATCCCAAACCTTGACGAGAAGCATCACAATAAATAGAAAACTTCTTACTCAAATCTGGCAAAACCAAAACAGGCGCTGTAGTCAACCTCTTCTTCAATTCCTCAAAACTAGCTTGACATTTATCTGACCACACAAACTTGGCATTCTTCTCTAATAGAGATGTCATAGGTTTAGCAAGTTTAGAAAACCCTTCAATGAACCGTCTGTAATATCCAGCTAATCCCAAGAAACTACGAATCTCGCTAACGTCAATAGGTGGTTTCCAATTCAATAGATAAGCAAAATCTGATTTCTCTGTGCAAATTCCAATTTCAGTAACTCAGTAAAACTGTTATATCTCGAGCTACAGACGTCCAATTCAGATGATCTTTACATGGTTGGAAAGCTTACAAAATTATCTACAACTTTTATTCACAACACTTTTTCTGAATCTGTCAAATAATTGGCCAAAAACTGAACTTAACCGAAACTGTTTCAGAATTCCAGACTATGCAGTAACCCCAACTTGAAATAGATATATCTCTTAGCTCTTAATAGATATTAAAATAATTCTTGCGGGGTTGGAAAGATATAGAAGTCTAATTATTCTCAGTATAATTTCTTAAATTTCCCATTAATGGATTTTAAGTTATTTCTTAAACATCCCAGACTGACCTAAAAATCAGCAAAGGACAGAACTATGTTCACCTCATAACCAACTAATATATTTTGATCAAACTTAATATTCTTAACCATGGAACTTGTAGCCCTGTCTACAAAACTCCAGCACACATTACAAAGATCCAAATCACACATTATCACATTAACAATCCATCAATCACACAATTGTTCACACCACAAACTGACTCTCAAAACAATCCAACTTAAAATTGACTCGCAACTACTATCGTTCTTATTACATAGGGATTTTTCCTATTTCCTAGTTAAGATTCTAATAAATCTTGGGGATGACCTAACTCCGCCCTTAATTGGTCAATCTCCTTATAAGCTTACTCCTTAAGTTCTTTTTCCTTCAGCAACTCTTATGCAATGATGATGTCACAAGCTCATAACCAACTTTATAAATGTCTCCTTTAGACCCTTATGATTCTTATAGATGTTCTAACAGGTTACCAACCCTAAAAAAAACCTGCGCTCGATAGTGACTTTACAACCATGTAGCTAGCTGATGCTTCCAGGTGACGAAATATAACATATAAACCTCCATCTTGTATCGTCTTTTAGTTCGACAAACCCTCTTAAGAAGAGATCAACTAGAGTACACCAAAGGATAACTTGCATTTGTTTCTGAGTGATAACTACCATCATGTCCTTCTACCATCTCAAAGAAATTCATGAGCATATACAAGAATAAGTAACATACACTTCCTCGCGAGCAGAAAAATGGCAGTGCAGAAATACAGTTATAACTCAAGTTCTACGAATCCAATGATATTGTAGCTTATACCGTTGGAAAGCTTATCAAATTTACTACAACTTCCTTATAGAATTCTTCTCCAGATTCTGCAGTTAAGGTAGTCGAAAACTGTGCACAACAGAAACTATTCCAGATTGCTGACAGCACAGATGCGTCGCCTTGTGATTTTCATAAATCCCAAACCATAATAGATATCAGGGTGGTTCTTACGGTCAGAGAAAGATATTAAAATCTACTATTGTCCAGAATTTATCCATGATTTTTGGGCATCCAAAAATAGAGATATAAGCTAAGGTAGACAGACTGCTATAAAAAAACAGGATAAGGCAGAAACGAGATTAAGAGAGACTAGAGAGATAGATAACACTAATCTTCAAGTCTTCACACTTCTTTGATTTATGTTGATGAGATATAAGACATGAATCAAGGATAGCCAAAAGATGACAAGAAAGATAAGGTTTGATCTTGAGTTCTTTGTACCTCCTCATGCCTCGTCGCTTGAGATATTCAGGACTTGCTGTTGTTGATAGCAGATGCTACCCCACTTAACAAAGATCTTGTTTTACCTGACGATGTCATTGAAGGCAACACTTTCTCTAAAGCTTGCTGCTAATGATAAGTCCTTCATGTGTTGATCATCCATTAAGATGAGATTAATAAGGTAGCATGACAACCAAGGGTAGACATGAACGGTGTAAGAGAAAATGGCAAGAATTAGGATCGATTGAAAGATAAGTAAGATACAAGATGTCACTACCCCACTTAACATAGATCGAGCTACTTCTCAAGACTTATACCTTCTGGGCCTACCTTTGAAACACGAGAACAAGAACAACACACAAGCAACACATCAAGCAAAACAAGCACACATCACATCATCGGTACTACACGTGCTTCTTCAACAATGGTGGTCATCCTAAGAAAAAGTATGGATGATGAAAAGCCATCGAATCTTTGAACCAGGTAAGATCAGAAAACTTTTAGTAAAAACAACATAAAACAAAATTCCAAGGGAGTAAGAAAATAATAGCTCAAAGGAAAGCTATCAAGGAGAGGATACAACAGGACAAGGAATAGGAATAGTCAAAATCAATGAGTCAAGGGATGACAAAATAGTTTTATAGTAAAATGAGTTTTAGAATACGTCCAGTGCTACTTGGCATACGTCCTACAGTCAACACCGCTCTGATACCACTCTGTCACACCCGGTTTTCTAAAGAACAAAACCAGGCTAATCATATGTGTGCCCAGGAAGTCCACACATATGCCAGAATGAAAAAGTATCAGAAACAATGTTATTATATAACGTATACATAGCTATATTAACACTTACATCAGAGTATCGCGGAACGGTGACTAAACTTCGGGCTCCATTCTTCTCAGGGACGGCTGACTGGGGGTAACATATGCCTAGCACTTCTACTAGTCTTCTGGAAACTCCACTACACCTTTGTCCTTTTTCCGAGTAGCATCTTATTACACACTAGAGTGTGGGAGAAATAGCAAGAATGAGTCCATGTCGAACTCAACAAATATAACACAGGGTTCATGAGGCTCAAAAAGGCTAGACACTGTTTAACTGTGTTTAGCTTTTAATCATCATATAATTAGCAATTGAGTAGCATCAAGGTAATCCAAATCCCATTAATGAATCAATGATCAATTGTAATAAGGATAATGAATAGCATTAACATGAGCATAATAATAATCAACAATAATTAAGCATGATATAACAATGGTGATCAACTATTCTGTAAGAATCCCCAAGGCCGCTCGTATCCGTGAGCACGGCTAGTATACCAGTTTTTAACTCTACGCAGAGGTGTACACTTTCACTGTGAGTCATGATTTCCAAATGCATGGGTTTGCAAGGCCCAAAACATCAGAGACCATATAAAGCCATTCAAAAGTTCGTCTAACAAGTTAGGGCCATTAGATTCACTCGGCAGGCAGATGTAGAACCCCCCTTCCCGGTGGCACAACAACCGCAGCCTATACACACTAGGTCAGGGGCTCGCACTACACCCAACGTGGCAAGCCATTCTTACGCCATTTAAGGTAACCTCTAACAAGCTAGAAAAGGTCTCTTGAACAACTAGAGCCAGAGCCATATAGCCCTCACAGCTGTACTGTATGTCCCGGTTATCACTTACAGGTAAGTCCTTACGGAGAGTAACTAGAGCATTAAAATAACCCACATGCTCTAGCCCCTTTCAACAGAAATAACATCATCTTAATTGGTTGATTGCATAATCCATTAGTCAAATTACAAGATCATTGTTCATAATTAAGTGCTAGCAGTAGCTACCCAAATGCATAACCCATAGGTGACAAGGAAACAAGATATCAATAGCTAAGTTATAATCTCTATGGTTGTCAAGGAGGACACATGCATATGTATAATAATTTCAGTGAATAGGACAACAAGGATGGTCCCATGTTATACTTGCCTTAATCAAAGCTTTCCTGATGATACTGCTGGTCTGGCTCAAAATAATACTCCTGATCGTCAAGAAACTGCTCACCGTCTATACTCGATCATCAAGTACCAACACACAATCATCCGAGCAACCATACACTAAGCAAACAAATAGACATAATTCGAACAGTACACCAACAATAACAAAACAGTAATAAAAGTTTATAAAACTCTTCTACACGTTTCTACGATCACACAGACGCAAAGATCACCAAATTCGGAGTTAAAACGTGAAAGTTATGAATTTTCTAAGATTTCCTATATATAAATAATTACTTTAATATAAACTCGAAAATAAAATTTTCCAAACCTACTGTACAGCTACACTAACATATAGAGCTCGTAAATACGAACCTAACGCAACTTGAACGGGTCAAATCGGAGTTAAAACGAAGTTTTTATGACCAAAACAATTCTAGTGGCAAAACTGTAATTTCCTGAAAACGTATTTTTGAATAAACCGGAAGAA
Organism: Saccharum hybrid cultivar R570; assembly: GCA_038087645.1. Classification (NCBI taxonomy): domain Eukaryota; kingdom Viridiplantae; phylum Streptophyta; class Magnoliopsida; order Poales; family Poaceae; genus Saccharum; species Saccharum hybrid cultivar. The sequence continues at coordinate 3,017,089 of JAQSUU010000041.1, forward strand.
AATACGCTTTCAAAACGCGAAAACGCATTTTCTGACTTACGCTATGGGCCACGGGTTGATTTCTAACAAATCCAGGGGTTCTTTAGAAAAACTACCCGCGAAGGGGTATGTTCTAATTTACCGGCGGCGCTACCGCCGCCCCGCCCCATCCCCACGGCGGCGCCATGGCCGGCGGCTTGCCGGTCATGCAAAACTCGCTCAAAACCTCACCAAAAGACATGCGGAAAGTATCAATCGAACGAGGAGCTTGTGGAGATCTCACCTATGGCTTCAATGCGGTCAATAACGGAAAGAGAGCGACGAGCAGCTCCAGTAGGCGGACGGTAGAGCCCCTACACCCGGTAATAAGACAACAATGCCTCCACTTCAAAATTGGTAGTGAAATTCGATTCGCGGTCATTAAAGCAACTTACAGCGACTAAGACTCAAGGTAGCCGACGAATTCCTCCCCACCGCGGCTTCAAGTTTTTGCGGCGGCGGTTAACGCTTCCACGGTAGAGCTAGGGCTAATTTCGATCCAAAATCAACCGGTCTAGGCTCGGTTCTACCTTAAATAAGGATTGGCTTGATCAATTTGGTAACAAACTCCTTCGGCTCGCGGATTCGATCACGACTCGATGGTAGAGTTCACCTCGGTTACGAGCAGGGCGACGGCAAGCAACCGACAAGCGGGGCCCAGCGATTAGCGTAACAAGAAGGGAAAGGGTGCGGCTACTGTAGTTCTGGGCCGGCCCACCTAGTCTCGAACGCGAGGGAGTCAGGCCTTGGCCCCAACGGCCATCGGGCCGCCAGGTAAGAAAGGTAAACTGTTTTCTTTTTTTCTTTCCTTTCTTTATTTGCTTATTTAGCAAACTATTCCAAATAAAATTTTTCAAGCCAAATCAAAATAAAATAAAATAAAACCACTACTCAAAATAAAATAAATGCAATAGCATGAATGCATCACCAAATAATAATTTTTTTTAAATTTTAATTCCCCATTAATCGCTATCTAAATTATTTGAAATTCCTTATTTCTAAAGTTTAGAATTTTTGGGTGTTACATTCAGGCTTGATTCGTCTCCTACTGAAAGGTACGTTCTTTAGGCATGCTAGTTCTGTACGGTTTTTTTTACATTAACATTATAGATTATGAGAATGAAATGCGTCATATTGGATAGCATTGCATATTCTTTTTTAAAAAATTAACTCTATGTGTGGATTATATGTTGCTGGCAGTATGTACACTGATCTTTCAATCGATTATTTTGTCACTAGTATACAATGGTCTAGTGCTCTGTTAACTGGTTCTGAAATTGAAAAAGACAATCTGTGTGAGTGTGTCAACCTTCAAGCATTGAACATCTTTTTTTAAAATTCATTGTTTATTTTCACTCGTAGATGATGCTGTGGAACCTGATGTCTTCTGGGGGACTTTTGCAACCTGATGGCTTGTGGAGGACTTCTGAACCTACTTGAGATGATGCTGCGCAACATAGATGAGATGATGCTGCGCAACATACATGCAGCTATGCAACCTGATGATGCCACCTTATTATTTTACTATAATATATCATGAACTTCAGTTATTTTGTTGCTTGCGCAGCCTGATGATGAAACCTGATGTCGCAGCCTATTATCTTTAATTTTCTGGATCGGTATGATTAATATATGATTCTACAAACTATATGTTTAATCCAAGCAGTGTACTGTATTCCTGTGTTCTTTGTTGTGACTTGCGAGATGTTTGATCTGATCAGGTACAAAGCAATCAGGCTATATGGTTGCTTTCCACAATTGATCTATTGTTTTTTTTGTGTTGCATTTAAGTTATCTCTTGTATAGAAATTACTGTAGAAACCATGGATTGGGAAGGATAGTTTATACAACACATTAATTGCTCTATTTCTCTCTTGAAAACTGCCTCAAGAAACTATCCATTGGGACTACCCTTAGTACGGTGTGTCTCATTGCCTCATTAATTGTCGATGACTAGTTTACTATGTTTTCATCTTCATTTGTTTGATTTATTTAATTGGTTAGCTAGTTTACGAATTAAGGTCAGTCTCAATGGACATTTCATGAAGGTTTATGCATATTAAACAGGATGACATGTCAGTAAAACTGGAATCTTTGCATGATTTGAGGAGGGAGAAGAGAAAGGTTTCGTGGGCATGAAACGAGCTAGCGCGGTGACACCCCACTGAGGGGATTCGTTTCATCACCTCGGATCCTGTGCTCTAGCTTTCGTCGCCATTCTTCCCGCTTCCTTGCTCCAATCTTCAAGCCTCCTCGCGTCATTCTTCCTGCTTGTTCTCTCCCTTTCCTCTCCCGTGGAGCAGAGCTGAGCAGCCGGTGAAAATCTGGCGCCGGACATGTCCTCCTCGTTGTGCAGCTCCGGCAGAGGAGGAAAAGGACGTGGGGGCAGCCAGCGCAGCTGCAAGAAGGCGGCTTCGTTGCTTACTCCTCCGCCAGGCGCCAGCAGCTTCCTCGCCTCATGTGCTTCAACTGCAAGCTGTGCTGCTCGAGCCACCGCATCGCAATATGGAAACCACTCCCAAAATCATGGTAATTGTCCCTTGATTTTTTTTTTGGAAACTCATGTGCGATTCATTGTTTGCACAGATGTATTGCAAATGTAAATTTCTAGTATCAGTGTGCTTCAAACTTCTGAATGTGAGATAGCGCTAGTTTACCTGCACGACCAAGCACTTCAGATATTTTAATAATCAGTTGTTATGATTTGATTTCTCTAGGTAGCTCGGCTGAATTTTATCCTTGTTATTTGATTGTTTTCTCCTAATTTCAGGGGCTACCAGTTTTCTAAGTTTTTTTCAACCATCACAATTTCCGCCGCTGCCACCGCTCCCCTCCAAGTGGTTATCTGAATGCTATCTGAAGACCATCACAATTTTGCCTGAATGCTAGATGTGAATGTTACCTTAGCAATCTCAGTTTGCCTCACTGAATGTAAATGCTGCCATTGGATGACAGCTATCTAAATGCAAATCATGCAGTGTGAAAATAGCTCTCTAAATGTGAATGATGCTGTGTGAAAACAGCTCTATGAAATGTGAATAATGCAGTGGTGAAAGTAGCACCCTGAATTGTGAATAATGCAGTGGTGCAAATAGGTCTGAAATATGTTCAGGTGTGAAAGCTTCTAGTTTGAGATACTCCATTTCATATCCTATGAATATTCAAGATAATTAAAATATTTTCATTTACAATGTTAATTTTCCATGTGACAGTTCTAGTATAATACTACAATAATATCAAATGGCTACATAGTTAACATGGCATACTTGATCACTACAAAATGCAGGAATTAAATGATGCAGCAGTGAAATGAAACTGTGCATTGAGAGCACTCACAGTGCAGAAACTATGGTAGTTTCTATAAATATTAATTGCACTACCACGTAGGCAATTTGCTGATGTGGCAAGTAATTTACAAGGAGAGAGGGGAAAAATCCAAGAAACCAGGTCTAACTAAGAAATTGGGTCTTCACAGTTATCGATGGACAAAAAACTACTCGTAGCCCATTAGGAGAGCAAACATGATTTCTATCATTACTTATGTCATGTACTGTAGAAAATTTTGCACTGAGAAGAATAGTTTTTTGATATGATGTCCTATGCTATAGAAACTCCTAATAGTTTTTTTGTATTGGGAGTGCCTTGAGAGGGCTTGTTTCATACTCAGTTTTCAATAGTGTCACGTCTTGGAAACAGTGAGATGAAACCTACCATTGAGACTGGCCTAAGAAGAACAGTGAAAGTGTACATGGATGGGAGATGGTAGGGGGACCAATGCCAAAAATGAAAGGTGCATATTGCAATTAGCAACATTTTGTATGTGTAACATATATATATGTACTACTTTTCTTAAAAGTGATTATTATTTATACACTATGTTGAACTCGCCTTCATTACATATCTAAATTGAAGCAAAGAAAGACCAACTTTGCACTCCAAATAAATGCACTAGCCACATATGACATTTTTTATATTCAAAGTTTGTATATATTTATCTTAAGGACAGAACGTACAAAAGTTGCAGTGCCCTATTCTGTTTAATTTTTTTCTATAATATGTATGAAAAGAAAAAACTACAATTCTCCAAGTCCAGACTTGGAAAACCTAAATAAGTATGTATAAGTCACAAGTTCATAGTGCACCACCTTAGGGAGGATTCAGATATATCACCTTCAAGGCTCGGAGAATTCAGATCACTCTGTTCTCCCTTAATTCATTCCCCTTCTAGATCCATACAAAATTGTGGAAATAACATAGAATTAATCAATTAGCAAAAAAACTCATAGATTAATTAAAACAAAGAATTTGATCCCCTAGCAAAGAACAGTAATTAATCAATAAGATACACCGGTCATTTGTTCAAAAAAAGATACACCAGTCATGGACTAATAAAAGAAAAGGAAAGAGTGAAAGCATCAGCCCATAAAAGGAAAGATAATATAACAAAAGGGTTGTATATGGCCATCTCAATTTAGCAAATCCACTTCTTCAGTATGTGTCAGTAATATTGAAGACTGTCCATCATATTGCTCTATTTCCCCTTTAATTCCCAGTCACATCCTACCATCTCTAGCTATATGCAGGGATCCATAGATGGATGGAAGAAACATGACTGTAACGCCACGCAACAAACAGTAAGAAAAGGAATAAAAATGTTCACCTCAGCTTCTTGCTGGGCTCCTTGTTCATACTGATATTCAACAATCAGTATAGCGGTGAAGAGAATTCAGTCCACCAGCAAGTTTGATTAACCAAGCTAGCCAGACCAACCACTGCACTGTGATCGATGATTACTACTTAAACATAATTATTCTCCACAACTAGTACAGCTTGTTAATTTTTTTGCCAGCCACTACGCCAGACATGATTCTTAGGGGTGGCTGGTAACCCTTCGTATGAGCGGTTTTATCAGCCGCCCCTATCGCAGGGTTGCTACAAATGTCTGATTTATTCAACCGCCCTTATAAATTCATTTTCAAAAATTCATGAATTTGGGTCCCAAAAAATAGCAAAAAATCCGAGGAGGCCTCCACCGTTCGGCCACACGTCGTGCACTCCCAAGCCGCAGCAAGTTGTGCATTTTTTTCACATGCTCCCTGGCCGCCAGGGTTCGAACCCGCAACCTCAGGCTCGCGTGTTTCCTCCTCTAACTAATCCACCTAACACTCACTTGTGCCTATAATTTATTTTCTTTCCCTACATATTATCCTAAATCGAGTTTAAATTGATTGTTTGAGACCCTAAACGAATTCAAATGAAAAAGTTGTCAACTACAAAGTTGTATACTTTTTAAGATCTACAACTTTCATTTTGGTAGTTTCTCCATCCGAGGTCGTCTACAAAATTTGAATTTCAAATTTAAGAAATTCAAACGTAGTTTTTCTTGACAAGATGATCTCAAATGAAAAGGTTGTCAACTACAAAGTTCTATAATTTTTTGAGATTTACAACTTTTATTTTAGTTGTTGCTCCATCCAAGGTCGTTTGAAAAATTCAAATTTCAAATTTTAGAAATTCAAACATAGTTTTCCTTGACAAAATGATTTCAGAAGAAAAAGTTGTCAACTACAAAGTTCTATAACTTTTCCAAACCTACAACTTTTATTTTGGTTGTTTCTCCATCTGAGGTCCTTTGAAAAATCCAAATTTCAAATTTGAAAAATTCAAACTTAGTTTTCCTAGACAAAATGATCTCAAATGAAAATGTTATCAACTACAAAGTTCTATAAATTTTCAAGATCTATAACTTTTGTTTTGGTCATTTGGTCATTTCTTCTTCCGACGAAGTGGTAGTAATATTGTTCACAAAATTTACATATCTATCCATAAGAGGGATATGTAAAATTTATGAGCAATATTACTATCACTTTGTCGGATGAACAAATGATCAAAATAAAAGTTGTAGATATTGATGACTTCTACAACTTTTATGTTCATGACTTTTTCAGCTGAAATCATTTAATATTTCAAAAAGATGTTTGAAGTTGTCATTTTTTAAAATTTAAAATTCAAATAGATAAAACACAGTCACATGAAAAGATGGACAAAATAATAGCTGTAAGAACACAATAAATTAATAGAGCATGATTTTAGAAAATTTTAGAAAGAAAAATTATCAAATTTGAAGTTAGTATGAGGGAGAAAGACTAGATACAAATTTTAGCTAGATATTTAAAAAAGAAATCAGAGTTTTTCAATAATTTCAAAATTAAATTTTAAATAGCATTTTAAAGCAGTAAATGATTTCAAATGAAAAAGTTATAAACAACAAAGTTCTATAACTTTTCGAGATCTATAACTTTTATTTCCATCATTTCTTCATCTGAGGTCGTTTGAAAATATTCGAATTTGGGTGCTTAATTTTTACTATTCGGCGTTTATTTGTAGGGGCGGCTCAATATTGGGCTGCTCCCACAAATTCAATTTGTAGAGACGGCTGGATATAGAGCTACCCCTACAAATCGGGCCATTTGTAGGGACGACTGATAACACCAGCAGCCCCTATAAATAGATTTGTAGAGGCGGCTCATTTGGGCATGAGTGGTGTTGCTACAAATCCTTTTTGTAGTAGTGAGCTGCATGCATGCAGCATGTCTGCTCCATGTTTGTGTATAATTCTGATGATCAAATAGAGACCATATGAACAAAGGATACCGCCCAAATCAAAACAAACAGAAATAGATCAACCAAATTCAATCAACCCAAATCTGTGAACCACAAATGAGAACCCAAATTGCATCAAGGCTAATCTAAGTGGGATTCCATGGTCGTAATTATCAAACACGACTTCTAATACTTATGTCTCTTTTAATTAAGCGCGTGCAGCAGCATGATGGCCTAGCTCGTTGTTTCACTAAGAAAAGAAACGAAAGAAGTTGTTAACATTCTTGAAGAGAATCTTAGGCCATTCTTAGTGGGAGTGTCATAAGAGTTTCATTTGTTAATAAGCTGTCACGCGTAAACATTTTTGATGGTGTGGAAACGTTTCTAAGAAGAGAGAAAAAAATGAGTTTCATGCTTGACATGATTACCAACTTTATACGAGTCATGAAATTAAATGTCTATAAAACCATAGAATAAAACTTTCCATTAAAGATATATATTTCATCCATGTTTTGTTGCATTCGAAGGCGGTTTTTTTTGTCCTGCATGTACATGGAGATGTGTGCACGTCAGGAGAGAGACAATATGCAGTGCACACATCTCCATGCACATCTAGTGGTGCATATAGTGGGGACACATGCCATTAGGGGTAGATTTAACTTTTCTCATTCTATATGACATGACAGACGTGGAAAACACCATGAAACTCCTTATTGAGATTGACATTAACATTGGGTAACCTAAAAAATAAGTGGATGCAATTAAAATGCACAGTTTTCGCCATTAGCTCTAAATGAGGTGTGCAAAATGTGACCAACAATCTAAGACTTGTCTGCAGGTTTCTAAACCTGCTTCTATTTTTGTCCATATACAAAATTGACAACACCATTGTGTTCCCTTTGTAAAAAAAAGTATCGTTCAAACTGGCTAGACAGTTTTTGCTATCAAAACTGGCCCAAGTCGATTTCTAGACCGTAAAATTGGCCCAAGCCAGTTTTCATTGTCCAGTTTGGGTTTGGATTGTATTTGACATGATTTACAGGTGATTCCAGCCTCACACATGATAAGTCCACCCCAGCCCTTATCTATAAAGGGTCACAACCGATTGAGCAAAGTACAATCGCACAAACCATAAACCAATCTACTTTTTACCTCTCTTTTACTCTGGTCTCTTTCAACCTCCGTGTTATTCATCTCTTGATTCGACAACCAAGGATGACGCTCTAAGCTTGCTAGTCAACTTAGGGCAACCGACCAACATCCTCGCCCCGACAGGGTCCACCCAAGCAAGACATTTGACGGCTCATTTCCTCAAAATTAGTTGTTTTCGTCGCGTTAGCCCGGTAGCTATCTTTGCTTGTTTGCTCGTAAATTTTGTCGCTCTTCACTATGAAAATTTGCTGGTTATCTGTTGTGTTGTTCGGTTCGTTTGTGACCCCGCATGTTCTAAGCTTTGTGTTGGGACCGATATTCGGGTCAATAGAACCACGGGAATTCAGACACCTAGGCATATTTTGGAACTTTGTAGATCTGGATGCTAGATTTAGTAGATACTCTCTCTGTCTAAGAAAATATGTACCTACGGGTTGCATGTCGGCAGAAGTAGTTTAGGTTTGACCAAATTTCTAGTGAATATTATTCATATTTATGACTCTAAATTAATTTATTAAGAAAATACATTTCGTAATTAATCTAATGGTATTTATTTGATATCAAACTTGAGATAATAAATCATGACACTGTGCTAGAATTGTATGTTTTTCTGGACAAATGGAGTAGTAAAGTGGTCGTTTATCCTACAGAAAGCGTCCAGTGAAAGCAGGTAGCATAAGGCCTTCCCCAACGCGGCTACTTTACTAATACTCACGGGTCAGCGACACCTGTTCCAGATTCATTCGAGGACATCGAGGAAGAAGCTAGAATTGCTGCACATGTTGCTGCTGAAGCAGAAAAGGATGAGAAAGGCACACATGGGAACACAATCGAAACATAGAAATGGAAACTAGGAATGAGTACCTTCGTTGCCGGGGTCCCAAACGAAATCATAGCTCAAATCTAGTATGCCTCCCTCAAATTCCTCAATTTCATCCCAATCAATAGGCTGATTCAGATATCGGGCATTGTGAGCAGAGGGAAGATTAGAGGAGTAAGATGTGTGGTGTCCACCGTGAATAAGCATTCCCTATATTTATAGGAGGGCCGTGGCGCCACATGCAAATAAATTTCCATTAGCGCGCCAATGAAAAATTTTTAGGCGCCAAAGGAACAAAACGGGCATGCGCCAAGGAAGGAAATTTTCGTTACATGCGAGAGAAATTAACGCGCGTTGTGATTGCAGTTGGCGCGTCAACGGAAAAAAATTTCATCTGCATGCATGCAGCGCGGGGCAAGGGAATAGTCCGAACCGTTGCTTTGGCGCGCGGAAGAGTGAATGACTCGCCGTAGATGCATGCATGCATGCGCGACACCTAATTAATTACGACGCGGAGCCGAAGCACTCTTCTTAGAAGCCACAGCATTAAACTCATTTATAGGTCTCGGTGAAAACTGAATCACACCCTGGAGAGCAGCCCCAGGTTCAGGTAGGATCAGATATAAAAAGTAGTACATGCTCTGCTGTTGTCAGAGTGGCCTGCTCAAGCTATGTATGCTTAGGCCCTGTTTGGTTTGGAGGAGTTAAAGTTTAACTCCCATCACATCAATGTTCCCTCAAATACACGGAGTACTAAATGTAGACTAATTACATGCATATCGACACAGATTATGAGTAATTTACGAGACGAATCTATTAAGCCTAATTAGTCCAAGATTGGAAACTTTTTGTCAAATAAGACGAAACTGCTACAGTGTTTGTTAAACTTTAACATCTAAACCAAACGGGGCCTTAGGACAGTCCCAACCTGAAACCACATGTAGTTTCCATAGCATTAAATACCCTGTTAATTAAGCAAAAACGCTGATGTGGCACCTTAGTTAAGGAAGAGAGAGAGGAGAAAAAGTAGAAACCGTTTCTCATATGAGAAACGACGTCCTCTCGTGGCCCAAGGCGGATGGAAACGATATTTTTTGCATTAGGCCGGCCTGCATCGTTTCCTCAGCTGCCGTCCGGATCCCCTGCGACTCGTCTCTATCCATCGCCGCCGCCGCCCCGCGCGTCAGCTCTCCTCTCCCGCGCACGCGAAGCTCCGCGCTCTTTTTCTCCCCTCCTCGTGCGCGCGAAGCTGGCTCCCGCGTGTCCTTTTTCCCGCGCGCGCCGCTCACTCCCGCGCTAGCTGCTCCATTAAACTACATCGGCGCTTGCTCCTTCTTGCTCCTGGCGATTCTCCTGCTCGTGGACGATTGGCTTCAATCCCCTTCATCATCGACGCCACAGATCAGATCAGGTTTGCCTCATGAGTCATGACCCAGCAGCCTCTGGTTCTATTCCCATTGGATCCCAGCCCCCACTAATTTGACCCCAACCCCAATCTATCACAGTATGAATAGTTTGCGGAGACCAAAGGCAAGTCGAGGATCTGGTGCTCAATCTCGCGGTGCTCATGACCCTGCTCGTCATGCTCCTGTTGCTCATAACCCATTTTATCAAGCCACTAGTGGTCCTCAACCTGTTGCTGCAGGCGTCAGTGCTCCACTCATGCACGGTTTGTCTACTGGCACAAGAGATAGGTATGCCCTTCTTTGCAATCATCAGTAGATTTTTTTAGAAAAAAACAATCATGAGTAGATGTGGTTCAGTAGATGTGGTTTAGATATTTCAGTAGTTGCTAATTTATGAGATTAGATAATATTCAGATATAGCTAGCAATGTCTGAGTTCTAATATATATTTTGTTTGAGACAAATCACTTAAACTGTCTTTTGTGATCACCAGCTTGTATCCTCTTGGCGGGTTCACAAACTTTCTGCAGCAAAATTCATTTTTGAACAATCCAAGTGCTAGCCAATTACCAGAAAACTCCCATTTTGTTGGTGCTACAAATAGTCAACATGCAGTGTCACCAGCTGTAAATGTTTCAATGCATACTAGTTTTGTTGGTTCAGCGGATACAAAACTTATTGACATCGATGGCGATGAGACTCCCCAACCTAATAGGTCTGAAGTTCGATTGAATTGGACACATAAAGAAGATGAAAGATTGGTAAGACAACTACATTTTATTTTCATAACACTTGTATGATAGTCTGATGTAATCTGCGATTGATTTTTTTTTGTTTGTTCATATGCTTGTTGTAGGCTAGTGCCTGGCTGCTTTGTTCTAAAGACCCAGTTGATGAAAATGATAAGAAGTCAGATAAGTATTGGGGAGATGTCACTACGACATACAACAATACAACAGTTAGTAATAGAACAAGGAATCGTAACCAGTTGAAGATTCGTTGGGACCGCTTAAAGAAATCTGTTAGTGAGTTTCATGGCTGCTGGACAAGAATGGACAAAGTATATGCAAGTGGAATGAGTGACGATCGAATAACTGATCATGCAATGGAGCTGTATGCTTTTGAACATAATGACAAGGCTTTTGTACTGCAGCATGTGTGGAAGATACTGCGCCATGAAAGGAAGTGATCTGCATATGTGAGAAAACTAGAGAAGGAGAAGGAGATGGAGAAGCAGAAGAATAAAAGGGCAAATCCATCAAGTGTCCTGAATATTGAAGATGATGCATCACAGCGTCCTGTAGGTCATAAGAAAGCAAAAGAAGAAAGAAATAGTAAAAAGAAGACATCAGATGGTATATCTGCAGTAAGTGAGAAGCTTGAAAAATTTATTGAAGCAAGACAGATGGCTGCTAAAGACCATGAGAAGATGGTTGATGTGCAAGAAAGTTTGGCAAATAAGAAGTTGGAAACAACCAAGCTTGCTCATAAAACATCACGAGAGAAAACAAAGTGCAAAATGCTAGAGATGTACAAAGAATTAATGTTTTCAAGTACAAGTCAGTTAATTGAGCAGGCCTTAGCTGAAAGAGAAAAGGCAATGGATGCCATGCGGCTGAGTTTGTTTAGCAAGGATGATTGAGGTATGTCTCTTATCTAAATACTATTTTTTTCTTGCTGCTATAGTGTGAACACTTATTCTTGTTGTTGGTAAAAAATAATAGTCTGAACACATACTGCAGTAGTCTGAATGTGCATTTGGAATATTGCAATCTCGTTTTTGCATTTTACGCCGACCAGCACGTCTTTATGAACAAGGTGATCTCCAGAATGTGATGCTAGCCTGTATCATCCTTCACAATATGATAATTGAGGATGAGAAGGGTATGGAAGAGATTCCTATCGATTTGAACGAGGAAGCAAGCACATCGTCTGTACAATCAGCTACCATCACTCATGGAGCTAACCCAGAGATGGAAGAAGTACTAGAAAGAAATGCTAGAATTCATGATCGTTCTATTTATAAGCAACTTCAGTTAGACTTGATTGAACATATTTGGCATTAGTATAGGAATTCCAATTAGATACTTAAAATATTTTGTTGAATAAACTGATATGAATGATTTAATTGTGGTCTGTATAAATGTTCATTTGTTTTACTGAAAACTCATTGTTTGACTATTTTCATTGTAGATAATTGCTTTTGGAGTTCTCCGTGGCATCTGCGGAGTTACGTTGCATCACTGAAGTACAAGCACTGCGAGAGATGGATGGATGATGACTATTCTATCTAATTATATATATACTATGCATTATCATTACCCAGCGAGATCTGACTGGATGATGGATGGCTATATATATATATATATATATATATATATATATATATATATATATATATATATATATATATATATATATATATATATATATATATATATATATATATATATATATATATATATATATATTGTAATGCTTATGGATATGACTTATTTGGTTACCTATTCTGCTATCTATTATTTATGGACTGCTATTATATATAGTTTACTATCAACGTGTTTGGTATTATTTATATTTGCTATCAACGTATACATGTGCTGTGCTCAGTGAGTGTTTCAGAGATGGATACATGTGCTGTGCGAGTGCCACTGCTGATCCAGCTCATTTTTATGGTGCATTTAAGTTTTTCTGTGTATAGAAACTGCTATAAGACTCATGAGTTGGAAAGACTAGTTTCTAAGGGTGATTAATTGTGCTCTATTTTTCTTGGAAACTGTCCATGGAAACCATGGGTTGGGACTGCCCTTAGTCTAGACCATGTGCAGGTAGGTAGTGGTCTCAATCAAAAGTTAGTGTCATGTAGATAAAAAATTGGCTGAAGCTATCTCCCCTACGCTGCAAGCTACGTTGCTTTATTTGCTGCTGACCTCATTATTCTCTGTACGGCCTTCCCACACCAACCCAAAATATTTCCTCTTCTATCCATCACATCAAATCTTTCGACGCATGTATAGAGCATTAAATGTAGGTAAAAAAGATAACTAATTGCATAGTTTGTCTGTAAATGTCAGGATGAATCTTGTAAGCCTAGTTAGTTTATGATTGGACAAATTTTGCCAAATAACAACGAAAGATGCTATAGTAACTTTTCACCTATTTTTCGCGAAGTGAACACACCCTACGTAGAAACCTGCTAGCTCACGTCTTTGCTCTGTTTCATAGGCCAGGTTTAGTTCCAAAAATTTTTAAGATTTCTCGTCACATTGAATGTTTGGACTAGTGCATAGAGTATTAAATGTAGATGAAAAAAACTAATTACATAGTTGGGTAGAAAACCACAAGACAAATCTTTTAAGCCTAATTATTTCATAATTAAACATTAATTGACAAATACAAACAATAATGTTACGATAGACAAAGCTAAAGATTTTCGCGAACTAAACACACCGTCGGCACATCTCACTTTTCCTCAAAAAGCGGTAGCTTGTGCCTTTTGTCTTTTTTTTTTTGCGACTAGAGTCGAGGCATTCGCAGCTCCTGCAGGATGCTCTGACATGCTGCGGACCCAATACCTGCGATGAGATGGATGATTGATGCTGAGGTGGGCTGGGGCTACAAGCCATGGTGGCGCGTTGGGCAAGCCCTCACGAGAGAGAAGCTAGTCCATGTTAAAAAAAGAGAAAGAGGAAATAAAAGATGAGGCATGATAAAAAAATATGTATAAACTATAAATAGTGATAGTTTATATTGTGTAAACAGTAGTCTCAATATTTTCTAGTCTAGGTAGATTACTTTATTTATACTGAAACCACGAGCATCTCCAACAGTTTGATAAATTTTGTTTTCCAAATCTCGTTGTTTGCTAACTCCCAAAATAATATGGGGAGGAAAAAAAGATCTCATCTCCAACAGTTTGACAAAATTTATTTCCAAAAACTCCAAAACCCGCGAACGAAACGAAAAGACCTGCTAAGCGAACGAAGAACCCCGTTAAGCGAACGAAGAGCCCCGCTAAGCACGAGGAAACTACGATGCGCGGCCGGTGCCCCGCGCGCATATATGCGCGCAATCGACCGAGATTTGCCAACTTGTCAAAGATGCCAAACCTAGCACGACCGGAGCCGGCTGCTTTGCCGAGGGCCTCATGCTCTCGGCAAAGCCTCTAAGGCCCTTGGCAAAGCCTTTGCCGAGCGCAGCTCTCGGCAAAGCGCCCTCGGCAAAAATCCGATCGGCAAAGGCTTCTTTGCCGAGAGCCGTTTATCGAGCACTCGGCAAAGCCTTTGCCGAGAATCCGACGCTCGGCAAAGCGCGAAATAAAAAAATGCGAAAAAAAACCTGAAATTTTTTTAATCGGGGGAGGGGCCCACTGGCCAGCGTCCGCCCGTCTCCGTCGAAGTCGCAAGTCGCGACATTTTTCACGCAAAATTTGTGGCTACACGGTCGACGGGATTCGAACTCGTGATCTCTCCCTCACGCGATACCTCCTCTGGCACCTGCACTACACACTCACATGCGTCTATATGCCGTTTCGGTTACTCAAATATTATACTAAACCAAGTGAAAATTGATTGTTTGAGGCCCTAAACGAATTCAAATCAAAAAGTTGTCAACTACAAAGTTTCATAACTTTTCGAGCACTACATGTTTCATATAGAAAGTTTTTCCATCCGAGGTCTTTTGAAAAATTCAAATTTTAAAATTTTGAATTTCAAACGTAGTTTTGCATGACAAGATTAATTCAAATGAAAAAGTGGTCAACTACAATGTTTCATAACTTTTCGAGATCTACAAACTTCATTTAGGAAGTTTTTCCATCCGAGGTATTTTGAAAAATTCGAATTTTAAAATTTTGAATTTCAAACGTAGTTTTGTATGACAAGATGAATTCAAATGAAAAAGTGGTCAACTACAATGTTTCATAACTTTTTGAGATCTACAAACTTCATTTCGGAAGTTTTTCCATCCGAGGTCTTTTGAAAAATTCAAATTTTAAAATTTTAAATTTCAAACGTAGTTTTGCATGACAAGATGAATTCAAATGAAAAAGTGGTCAACTACAATGTTTCATAACTTTTTGAGATCTACAAACTTCATTTAGGAAGTTTTTCCATCCGAGGTCTTTTGAAAAATTTGAATTTTAAAATTTTAAAATTTTGAATTTCAAACGTAGATTTGCATGACAAGATGAATTCAAATTAAAAAGTGGTCAACTACAATGTTTCATAACCTTTCGAGATCTACAAACTTCATTTAGAAAGTTTTTCCATCCGAAATTATGGTGCTAACATTGTTCACAAATCTTATATATCTCTCTTGTAGTTTCATGAAACTACATGAGAGACATATAGATTTTGTGAACAATGTAATTATTACTTTGTCGAATGAAGAAATGACCAATATAAAGTTTGTAGATCATGAGAAGTTATGAAACTTTGTAGTTGAAAACTTTTTTATTTGAATTCGTTTAGGGCACCAAAACGTAGTTTAAAAAATTACTTTGCCGAGTGTTTTACTTTGGCACTCGGCAAAGAAGTCTTTGCCGAGTGTTTTTTTTGGCACTCGGCAAAGAAACTTCTTTGCCGAGAGCCGTTTATCGGACGCTCGGCAAAGCCTTCTTTACCGAGTGCAGAGGCTTTGCCGAGTGTTTTTTATTTGGCTCTCGGCAAAGCCTTCTTTGCCGAGCGCCCGAAAAAAACGCTCGGCAAAGCCTCCGACGCTCGGCAAAGAAGCGGATTCCGGTAGTGTAGACGATTGGAGAAGTATTTTTCTCGTTTTACCAAAAAAAAATTAGAATGCCAAACCTATATGCCAAACTCTTGAAGATGCTCAATGTTAGCTCTGGTCCTAAGTGTTCACTGCAATCACATGCGCGACACAACATGGCTAAGCAAGCGGCTTTTGGTCATGTTACATTGGTATCGCCAAAGTGGGCGCCGCTTTGTTGCCCTTTTCTGACTTTTGCTAGCATGGTTTCCCTTTTACCGCCTCCTGCGTCGCACGTTCGACTTTAAGCTCCACTCACCAGCCATTTGGAAGGCAGAGACCAGAGAGAGCAAACCAGAGCAGACGCCAAAGCAAGCGAGACATCAGTCACTAGCCATGGCCATCCCCATTGCCAACCTCTCGGCCGCCGTCATGGGCGCGCTCGAAGCGGGCAGGGCCATCGCCACCGAGATGCTCCCGGCGGCGGTGACGAGGGACGCCGTCGTCGAGGCGTCGAGAGCCTCGGTGGCATGGCTCACGAGCCACCTGTGGGCCTGGCTCGCCGTGGCGAGGGCCGTCGCCTTCGACAACCTCCCTGCGGGGGCCGCGGCGGCGGCGAGCTCCGCGGCCGACGCTTCGGGGCCATGCGTCCAAACGGCGGCCAAGCTCTTCAGCGGCCTCTACGGCTGGCTGGCCGCCGCGGTGGTCCAGAAGCTCCCGGACGTCGCCGCCGAGAAGCTGCTGGGAGACGCGGCGGCGTGGCTCGTGCACGGCCGCGGCGGCGTCGCGGTGTACGCGACGCTGGCGCTCGCGCTCCTGGCCGTCGCCTTCCTCGGCGGCGCCGTGTGGGCGCTCACCTGCCGCTCCATGAAGGGGCCCGGGCTCGGCGGAGCGCGCGTGCCCCGCGCCGTGTTCGAGGCCAACCCCAAGCGCTACTACGCCACCGTGCGGACCGCGCGGAAGGCGCGTTGCCGCGCCGGTGGGGCTGGTTGCAAGCTGCTTCTGGCCGGCCTTCTCGTCGCGTTCGCAGCCTACCTGGCTGCAAAGATGCTGTAGGCTGTAGCTCTACTAATGTGTTTACTGTTACGGTAGGTGTCCAGATCTTAGAAGCACGAATGCTACCATCTATTAGGAGTGTATCTCTTTTTGCCAGGTTTGGATGAGGGCGTGCTGTTGCATGTTGCATATTGCATGCTGCATGCCTGCAAATCACGTTGATTGCTACCTGCAGTTGAATTTCAAGTATTTTTTTGCCCGCTCTTAACTCGGAAGATATACAAATATGCAACTCACACAGTTGAGGATACATTGGAGAACTAAGATTGTGTGATTTGTTAGTGCAACCGAAAAGTTGATGCCAATGATATATAGCTTCTGATGAAAAAGTTCTTTTTTCACAAAAAAGTATTTTAATATAAAAATCAGAAAATTAGAGGTAAACTATATGCCCATCGTCCCGGTTCCAAAAAGTTTTCAGTTCATTTACGACACAGAATCTGAGGGGTTGTTTAGTTTCCACCTTAAAAAATTTTCACCCCATCATATCGAATGTTTAGAAACATGCATGCAGTACTAAATGTAGATAAAAAAAACTAATTACACAGTTTGGTTGGAAACCACGAGACCGAATTTTTTAAGCCTAATTAAGCCATGATTAGCCTTAAGTGCTACAGTAACACACATGTGCTAATGACGGCTTAATTAGGCTTAATAAATTCGTCTCGCGGTTTCCAAGCGAGTTATGTAATTAGTTTTTTAATTAGTATCCGAAAACCCCTTCCGACATGCCATGAAACATCCATGTGACGCCAAAAAACTTTTCAACTCCCAACTAAACACCCCTTGATCTCACAATTTTTCACCAAAGCATCATCATGTTAGAGAAAAACTACAGCTTTTGGCTTTGACTAAAGCATCATAATTTTGATCTGACAGTGGTTCTTCAATTGACAGTTTCCTAATCTACGCTTTGTTCCCAGGTTGGTTCAGCTCTGTTTGTCTGAACGAAATCAAACAATAACTTTAGTACGGTTCCTTTGCTGAACGTAGTTTCATGTCAGGTTTATATCATTTTGTTTTATCTAATAAGTGTCATTGTTAGATAAAACAGAAATGTCTTAAACAGTGATTGGTAATAAATGACAATAATTGTTGATTTTGAAGTATGATTATGTAGAGTTTTACTTGGAGGTGTGTTCAAATTTTCACAATTGCTATTCAGACATATGACGATGGAGTACAAGCATCTCTTGCTTGCATCCTGATTTTCATCTCGTTGTTCTGAGTAGCCTGTCCAGCTGAGTCCCTCTGCAAACAAGCACAACAAGGTTAACATAAAATCATCACAATCAGAGATTCAGATGTTGAATCAGAACATCTCACCAGCTCGAACAAACCTGCAGCATTGTAGTCTCTGTCTGCAGCACTTGCACCTTACGCTCAAGCTCCTGAATGTACCTCATCTTGCGCCTCTTTGACCTGGCTGCCGACTGCCGGTTTGATAGAATCCTGAAAAAAAATCCACAAGCCAGAATGCCCATTTCATGAAAAGAGAGAAATTTACCAAGTATATATATGAAGAAATGCGCATCTCTTGACCCTCTTAGGATCCATCAAGCTGTCTCAGCAAGTCGCTCATTTGCGAGTGGCGGTGGCCGGCCCTCATGGGCGGCAGTCCAAGCGGTGGCGGCGGCGGCAGTTCGGAGGTGGAGGACATCGGGGAGCGCGGCATCGCGGGCGTGCGTACCGCTGGAGGGAGTAGCAGGGGATCTGCCGTGGGGCGATTGGAGGCACGCCTACGTGTGTCGGCAGCCGGGGCGACGGTACCTGGACGCGGAGGCGGAGGGAAGGTCGAACGCGGTTTGGGCTGCGCGGCCTCGGGCGGCTCTCTCTTCTCTGCACGATGGACGACCCTCGGGAAGGTTCGTCAACTTTACGAGTCGACGCCCGAACCAACCGGATGGACCAGATCGCATGAACGCTCGATCCAACGGCTAGTGAGCCAACGGGCGACGTGGCACTATCCACTGCCCGTGGTTTCTCTTGCAGATTCGTTACTAGAAGATGGGTGTGTTTGGTTTCTCGGTCAATTTCTGGCCTGGTTAGAATCCAGCCTGGACAGCTTTAGCCTGCTCCTAGCAAGTCAATCCCTGGTTGTTTGGTTGTCTATACTTTATAAGCCTGGTCAGCATCAGAGTGTGTTTGGTTGCTTGGTTTATTTTGAGTCACCTCTTCTTTGAATTGGTAAAAGGTTACCATCTTCCATGCATTTCGTAAGTGTTGGGCATCGGCGCGAGCACATGGCGGCAGCAGCACGAGCAAGGCAACTGCAGGGCTAGCACGACAAGCAGGGAGGCACCACGGCGAGCACAGCAAGACCCTCTTCCTCCTCCGCAGCACCTCTGCTCCAAGGACGACTAGCTCTACGTGCGTGTCCGGTGTAGCTCGTCTTCCATCCTACGCACGCACACGCGTCGGCCAGGATGAAGCGCTCATGGAGGTCGCCCCGCTGCAGCAACATGTCGCCGTCTGTCCACTCACTTCCTCAGGCAGCAGCCACCGCCAGGCCTCCATGCCGTGCCTCACCCCCCCCCCCCCCCCCCCCCCCCCCCTCCGCCTCGTGCCCGGGAGGGGGGGGCCTCCTCTTCAGCCGCCGGCGTGGCGGCCGCGCAGCAGGGCCATGCGCGAGACGGCAGACCACGCGCTCGCGGGCGCACGCACTGGAGCCGCGCCATCCTCGCGTCCCGCCGCCAGGCCGCGCACCGTGCGCGGCTCCGTGCTCCCGCGTCCCCATCTTCGCGCTACGATGCGGCGAGCCCTCCGCCTCCTCCACCCGTCATCGACGAGCCGGTATGACGCCCTCCCCTGCTCCTCGTCGTCGATGCCCCAACGCGGTGGCTTCGCTAGTGGCTCTGTCAGGTCAATTAGGTTCGTATGTCAGCATGTGCAAAAGTTGAGTGCGAGTGTGACCAGAGGCTGTTGTGGCCTCGGGAAAGAGATGATCGTCCATAAGAGAGAGTGAGAAAAAAAGTGTTGTCAGCTTTTACAAACTGTGGTAGAGCTGATTCAGCTTACAGTGAAGAAGTAGTAGTCTCAACATGTGCCTCCATGGAGCAGAATAATTTTTTAAAGCCTATACTCTCGTTGGTTTGTGTTGGTGAAGCCTGTATCAGAAAGTTAGAGCTTCATTAGCTACATCACCTTCTCCAGGCAGATGCAGTGATGGTTGAATTTGGAGAGCTCCTGCCAGGGCCGTCCCGGGAAAATTAGAGGCCCTGTACGATACTAAGAAATGAGGCCTATTAGCCTAGAAAAAAAAACTAAATATACGATATTATAAAGCATGCAGTATGTTGCAATAAAATATATATCAAGATTCAAGAATGATACCTATATTACATAATCTTTACTTGAATAACATCATTCTTTTAGTGTTCTTTGAAATGAAGTCTTCAATAATATGCTCATAATCAATCTTCTCCAACAGTTCACCTTCAAGTGCTATTATAGCCAAATCATTAAGTCTTTCTTGTGTCATTGTAGAACGCAAATAAGTCTTCAATAGCTTTAACTTAGAAAAGCTTCGCTCTGCTGATGCAACAGTCACAGGAATAGTCAACAAAACTCTATATGCAATAGTTGCATTAGGAAAACAACCATGCTCCTTTAAAAACCGCAAAATTTCAACAGGCCCCATTCTTTCTTCTGGAATGAAGTCTTGTAGAAACTTCAGCTCCATATATAGTTCTTTGGCATCAATATCAGATTTTTCATCCTTTTTAAGGACAGCCTCAAGATTATCACAAGAAGACTTCAAGCTTTGGTTATCCAACGACCGCAATGTTTCCGAAGTAAATAAGAAACCAAAATTTTTTTGGTATTCTTTGTACTGCTCAAATCTTGTTTCCAGAGAGACAATAGCTTGATCAATAAGAGTGTTAAAATACTCTATTCTAAATAACTCCTCTGGAGACATTGTGGCAATATTTGTGTCTTCTGGGTTCTCATCGTGATGCCTCTTTCTTGTAATTTTTCTTTTTTTAGTGAATGTAGTACCAATATCCATCTCAAGTGCAATTTCTTTGGCCGACTCCAAAGCTTGTAAGAAACCAGTTTCCCTATAGCCCTCGAAGAAAGAAATAAGCCCTTTCACTTTCTTGATAGCAACATCAATAAGCATATCCTTTTCTTGCATTTGTTTGCTTACCAAATTAGCAGCATACAGTACCTCATACCAAATAGCAACTGCCACTATAAAGTCATATTGTCCAAGTTCATTATTTGCCAAACCTTTAGCCTCACTACTCTTTGCTGGATCGTTATCAATATCAGATACCTAAATTAAAAGAAGGAAAACATTTTTAATATATGAGATAACCAACAAAAGTACATTATTAAATCAGTACCAATATGAAAATGTTGGATACCTGAAGTAGAGCCTCCCGAATGTCTGCACACTGAAACCTGATAGCTTTAACACTATCAATGCGACTCTCCCATCGTGTAGCTGAAACTGACTTGAGAGTCAGTCCAGTTATGTTTTCTTTTAGTATCTGCCATTTTTTTTGTAGAGTTAGCAAATGCTGTGTAGATACGTTGGATGATTCCAAAAAAATCTTTAGCTCTGCCACAAGTCTTAGTAGCCATATCACAAAGTGTTAAATTAAGGCTATGACAACCACAAGCTGAATAAAAAGCTCTAGGATTTACATCCAAAAGCTTCCTTTGTACACCTTGATGTTTTCCTTTCATATTTGAACCATTATCATAGCCTTGTCCTCTCACATTATCTATGTCAAGATCAAGAATCTTTAGCTCATTCTCTAGCACATCAAAAAGTGCTTGTCCAGTCGTGTCATTTACATCTAAGAATCCTAGAAAGGATTCTTCAACATGACCTGATGTTGAGTCCACATATCTTATAATTAAAGACATTTGTTCTTGGTGACTTACATCAGGGGTACAATCAAGTATGACAGAGAAATACTTTGCACTCTTTATCTTCTTAATAATTTCAGACTTAATAGCAGAAGCAAGTAAGTGTATCAACTCATTCTGAATCCTAGGACCAAGATAATGAACGTGAGTTTCATCATTTGTAATCCGGCGGACATGCTCTTGAATAACTGGATCAAATTCAGCCAACATCTCTACTAAGCCCAAAAAATTCCCATTGCTATCATCATATAGTTTGTTGTTACTTCCACGAAATGCAAGATTATGCTTGGCAAGAAATTTTACTATGCCAACAATTCTAAATAAAACCTTCCTCCAATGGTCCTTTTCTTTCTCAAGTTGTCGTTGAGCAGCTTTGTCAATAGTTTGATCAGTTTGCAATCTGTTACGCAACTCATACCAAGCTGTCATGCTCAAAACATGATCTGCACTTGTCTCGTGCTCTTTGAGTCTCTGCCCAAGATGTATCCAGTCATTATAACCCTCATTTGCCAACTGACCTTTTCGATGACCTTTTGTAAATAATTTACAGCTGAAGCAAAAAACTCTATCAAGTTCCTTAGAATAAACAAGCCAATCCCTGTCACAGCTTTCTCCATTTGACAGAATTCTATCATAGAATAGTGAAGAAAATCTTCTAGATAACATGTCCTTAGGACCCTTCTGAATTGATAGGTCTCTTTTAGGGCCCTTTTGTGCTAAAATGTCAACTTGTCTACTATCAAGTGAATCCCAGTATCTTGGATCAAATATATCAGGCTGAAAAGAATCACTAGCATTTGAAGAAGGATTCAAGTCTTCACTGTCTATCTGAGTATTTGTGTTGTCAGCTTCCTCAACTTCAACATTATTTTCTGGAGGATCTATAGGATCATTATCAATATTATTGTCAATCGCCTGCCCCTCCTCAAGCAGGGCCCCTGCCTCAAGTGTTGGATTATCAGACGACACTTGTGACTGTTTTGTAACAAATCTATCCATAGCTCCTTGCTGAGATTGGACTAATTCCTCTATTCTTTGTTTCTTCTTACGCTTTTGAAAACCTGATTCAAATTTTCTAGAACGATTTGTAGAAGACATGGCTTCAATCTTTGAATGCTATTCCAGTAGGTGTCTAGATCAAAAGATAAAAAAAACAAAATTTAGAGATCGATCAACTACTTATTATTGTTCGCGGCTACCAGTGAATGAATTGAAAAATAAATATGAATGATTTATATTACCTTCAGGGCCTTAGCGCCTGCCGCCTCGCTCTCGCTGTTGCGGTTGCAGCTAGATCGTCACGGCTCACGCCCTGTCCCTCGCGAAACGCTGCCGGCGGGGCGGCCGGTACGGCGTCAGGCGATGGCGGCGACACGAGACGAGACGTCGAGAGGTAGTACGTGAGACCTAAGATTTGCGATCTGATTCAGTTGGGGAATTGGGATCGGCAACATTGCCAACTGAACAGCGGCCGGGCAACAAGCCATTGTTTATTGGGCTTTGGTCAATTGTTGTACACGTCGCTTTGCTAATGGGCCAAAGGCCAAAGCTACTGCTGTACGTTCTTATTTACCGAGCAATACATATATACGTATATATACTCTATATATATTTGGAGGCCCCTGAAAAGTGGAGGCCCTGTACCGTCGCACACGTTGCACGTGCCAAGGGACGGCCCTGCTCCTGCCTACGTATGCTTACAGTTTGGAGAGCTCCTAGGTAAGCGACCTGAGTCCTCATGCCTGATTTTTTGAACGCCTAGGGGAGCTCCATGTGCCAAGCAAAACTACCTGGGACCAACCAAAGAGACCGAATTTTTTAAAAAAAATCACATTTACATCCCTAGATGACTTATTTACATCTTTAGGCGCTACAGGCCATGGCACATGCTGCTGAGATGTGTTACCTTGGAGTCACGGCTCATGGCGCCAATCCTAAGGTCTATATTCGCAATAAGGTCATCCAGGGATATAAGCGTGAATATTTTTTGAAAAAGAGTTAAAAGTACAAAAAAAAGGTCGGCCAAACAGACCCTTACTACTAAAAGCATCACGATATCAGGGCTGAACTAGGCCAGTAAAAACTGCTTGACTCAAGTACATAAGTACGCTACGATTTTTCTACATGTTACTCGCTCTATCACTATAAAGCTTTACACCATATTACAATTCTCCGGAGAAGTTAAATATAGCAAGATAACTACAATGCAATGGTAATTACATAATACATATGACATACAAGCTCAGGCGCTACAACTTTTTTTCCCAAAGTGTGTACTCTCTACTAATAATTGTTGAAGCCCATCATAAGGGTCAAGCTCTCTACAACTCCATAGGCCTCCTAAGGACATCTAGTGTATACAAAACAATAAGGAGGTCCCACACAGGACCGGCTCTAAAGTGACCTTAAACAGGAGCCTTCTAAGCTCTCCGTAGTAGCATGAGACCAGACCATGTACATAACTCTTGAGGTCAGCCTCAAGAGTTAAATTATTAATTTTGCATGTTGTTACCGTTGTCGTCACACTAGAGGGGCGGGGATGGCGGAGTTGTGACTGCGCCTTTCCCTATCGCGGTCGTGAGACAACGTTATGGCTGCACTTGCAAGGGGCCATAAGATGTCATCGTAGCGCTTGTGGAGGTAGTCAAGAGATGCTGGAGAAGGCGAAGGCGGCGGCACCATGGATGGGGCCAAGAGGCTGAAGAGTTTTCGCAAGGCTTAAACTCCATCGGGTTGACAATATGTTGGCAAAAACCATTAATAACATGTATAAGTCACACCACTTAACGCTAGGCTAATCACTTGGCATGATGCATACAAGACCAAAATCTAATATACTAACCTCACCAAGTTCTTTGGTTGTCCTACTTGCCTGAATCTTTGATGTACTCACTTAATGGCAAGAGCTCTCAAGTCTCAAATGCTAGTAGAGCAGCACTCCTTAGCTCTAGTATCAAGTATCCATCAAATGAGCAAGTATGGGGCATTTACGGAGCTGCCTCTAAAAATTACCCATTTGAAACTTTTATTCAAAATCACAAGTGGCAGAAGTTGTGAAAATTGTCACCGTTTATGCCAATAGCTAATTACCGTCAGTATGTGCTAATATAATAGCGGTTATTGATACTTTCAACAACCTTCTCTTAATGGGCACCACTTCGACCCAC
This sequence comes from Saccharum hybrid cultivar R570, assembly GCA_038087645.1. NCBI lineage: Eukaryota > Viridiplantae > Streptophyta > Magnoliopsida > Poales > Poaceae > Saccharum > Saccharum hybrid cultivar. Next base: position 3,041,897 of record JAQSUU010000041.1, read on the forward strand.
CTATAATAGTTGAGTTTTTTTTACCTTTGAACACATCTACCTCACTGTATAAGTAATTTTTGTAAAAGGATAAGCTTTATTACCATAAATTTTAATAGACAAAGAATTTTGAAAAAAAACATTTTTTAAAGAAAGGGCACAAAATGGGTAAAGGGCCTAAAAATTTGGCCTACAAAATTTAAGGACTGGGCTTCAAAAAGGATAGGAGCCATTTTTGGACAGGTTTATGAGCTAATGACTAAGGGCTCGTTTGATTGCTTGCTCAAGCAAGTTTGTCTAGCCAGACAACGGTCCAGACCATTGATTTTGAAAGATTGATGACCAAAATTTGTTGCCTTGTCAGGATAGCAACAAAACAGTCCCTAAATGGGTGTTTGGATCTCATAGGCTAACCATTAGCCCTATATTTTGGATGTCAAATAGGATAGCTAAACATGGGCTAGCTATAAACTAAAAAGAGCTACTTAGGGCTAATAATTAATGATTAGAACCCATTAGCTCTTGTTAGCCTATAATTAGCCTATAGTCCATTACGACACGATGGGGTAATTTTTAGCCCTAGAACCAAACACTCCTTAAGTTGGGTTATGAAAGGCTATAAGGGTGTCTGCAATGGTGCTATCTATGTATCCAGCTTACATAGAGGTGAGAGACAAAAGCATAGACTATTTTATATATTCTTATTTTTCTATGTATTATTGGACACACACGTTCCTCTCTCAGATTCTTGGACTACGTGAAATAGATTAGCTATTTATTCGTCGCTAGTGATCACTCTCTCTCCTACTTTTTCCCTATCCACGTCCATTGTTCGCCTAAACGGTCGTTTAGTCCGTTTAAACGGTAAACAGAAGTCAGCCGTGTTGTTTATGCCCTAAACAGTGAATTATACGGTTGAGCCGTTTAAACCCGTTTAAACCGTTCAATCCCGTCTAAATGGTCTAAATAAAATCAGATTAAACGTGATTAAATGAGCTAAACAACCATTTAATCCATAATTAAGTGAATTAAAGGACTACGTCTATCACAATCAACATAAAACTAATTAACATTATAATTATATGAAGTGTTGTGGGATTTAGATTTCTTCCAACGAGATTATTTGGTAGAATATTTGATTTTTACATGTGTAAATATGTATGGGTTCTAGCAAATTTTATTTTTACCTACATAAATATGTATATTTTATTGTTATTGTACAAAACGGTGTTTAAACAGTCTAAACGCTAAACGAAGGGTGACCGACTGTTTACCATTTAGCGTTTAGAAAAACATTGTCCACGTTAGAATAGCTAGCTAAATAGCTAATTGTTAGGAACGCCCTAAGGCTGTGGCCCATTACCACCCCTAGGCCCTAGGCACAACGCAAACTACCGGGCAGGTCAAATGCCACGAGCCCACGACAACACCCCAACGGATCGGCCTCCACATGGCAAAAAGGTAGACTACTAACGGACTATTAATGCAAGCAACAAACAACATCATTGTTTTGACCGATATTTTGTAGCACATAAATGTTGTAATCCAAACTCTAGTGTTTTTGCTACTTATTTGCCAGCTCATTGCTTGCATCATTGCGATAAAATTTACACTTTCATCTCTATTTTGCTGAACTACTTCAGCGGTACTTTTCAGCGATTGAACAATGTTTTCCTCTCACAACAAATCAGCATAAGCCAAATTTCAGCGAAACACTGTTGTGAATTAAACTTTATAGTATTCTTCCGTCTCAATGCGGCTAGTCCTTATATATAGTAGGATAATAATAGTAATCAATATATCGAAAAGCCCTATCATAAAGACTTGGGCATTTGATGGATACTTGAGCTAAGGAGTGCTGTTACTAACAACTGAGAATCGGCGCTGGAATGCAACTCTAAGGAGGAATTGGCACTAGAGTGGGATGGAGCTCTCAGAATGAAGAATCAGCGCCGGAATGGAAGGAACAAAATTGGAAATTGGAACGAAGAATCAGTTGATGGATGAAGAAAATGGCCTCTTTTCATATTAGAGATAGATAGATAATTTTATTAGATATATTATGAAATGTATTTTTCATAATTTACATCTTTGATATGATACTACAATTTTCTATAAATTTAGTCAAACTTAAGATGGTTTGACTTTAGATAACTAAAAAATACATTACATTGATATTATAAGTTAAGGCTATTCCAGATCCCTTGCCCAAAAAAAACTATAGCTTTAGTGTTCATTCATTTGGTATTTTCCTATTAGCGTTCATACCCTGACGTGCATCTCAGAAATTGCACCTAGCTGGTGTTTGTTAATTGGGCTTGCAATCTTATATTCTTATAAATTTATGAGGGCTTGGATTGGGCACAACGACTGTAGCCTTCCCGACATGGCCCAGTCCACCTTCAACACCGTACGGAGCGCAGGTTGCAGCAGCATGATAACATCGGGCAGTTTTGGCCCAACCGTATAACAGTGTCGAGCTTCATATTCCTAAAATATAATCTAGCTGTCGTATAGTTTGGCTTTAGAATGGATTAGGATGATTATTTTTTAATTTTTCGTCCTAATAATATGGATTGAGATGGATACAAGTGAAACTAAATAAAATAAAAAAAGGGCAATATGCCATCAATGGCAGTATAATTAAGAGCACAATCATCTTCTGAGTTAATCATGCAATAAGTTACTCTGCATACCTTGTCAGTAGTAAAAGTCATGACAGACCGAAAGGAATCAATAGCTAGCCCCACTTTGAATTCAGGAAGTTTTTTTTTCCTGAATCCTGTATTTTCCAAAACAAATTAACTCTTGTGAAATTCTTATATAATTTCTGTAAAATTTCTTTTTTAGAAAACGGAAAAATACACGCCTCTGCGCCCGCATACAGCCAAGTATTACATTCTATAAAATTTCTATGTTCCAAAAAGGCATATAGTGTGATTTATGACGTTTGGAAAGCATGTACGCCATAAATATCTGTTAAGAAAAGACCATGAATACCATTTTTAGTGATAGGATGAACATAATGTATATATATATATATATATATATATATATATATATATATATATATATATATATATATATATCATTATGATTGGATGTTAAAAGTCTTGACATTGACAGAATAATACAAGTTGCACGGAAGTGCATGGGCTTTCCTGTGGGCTGTGGCCAGTGGTCACACTATACAAGTCAAGCAGATACCGAAGTAGTGGCCCGGAGCTAATTCTGCCCTCAGTAGATAGAAAGAGACGTGGTGAAACTAGTAAGTACTCCGTATTACCCTGGCATTGTCCGTCGTTAATCTCAACTAACCTCCCACCTCACAGTACTTTGGTTGTTCCGCGGAAAGAGAAACCAAAAGATTGAAATCCAATAATGAAACTAGAAATACCTTTCGATATCAAGGAGGATATTCATTTGGTAAAAAAAAAGATGCTAATAATCTTTTCGATCCATTGGCTCATTTATATTAATCAAGTCTTTTTCCTGCTTTTTCTCATGGGCCTTAATCTTGAAGCAAACACCCAACCTAACAAAAAAGGAACTCCACAACCATCATCGTGGTTGTTCTGATATTCAGCTTTATATAACCAATAACCACATGCTATAAAAAAATTCCAAGACACCATGGCACATGCATGTGGAGCCGTGTCTCCCAGCATGGCTCACCAACCCCCCATCCCAGTTTTGCATGCTTTTGCACCATGTGCATGCATGTCACTTTTCACACACACATGCACTCGATCTGAAACAGAAACTGACATATGCTTCTCCTCCATGTTTGCATCAGATCTCTACTCTCTGCTTCAGCACAAATTGACTCTGATCCTTGTAGCTAATTAATTGGTTGATCAGGAGATCTCCTAGTCTCATTGGCTCTGATCCTTTGCCACTCCCAAACTGCCTATGTACCTAGTGTTAGAAATAAACCCGATGAGGAGACTTTTGGCAACCACTACATAAAATTCAGCATCTAACCTGTCATGTCCTGATTCTTCCCATGTAGGAGTAACTATGTATGTGAGACGAGCCACACCGCGTGCGCTATGCTCAGATAGCGTGCTTGAAACGCTGCAGCGGGGCGCGCTATCGCACGCGCTACCACCCCGTGCGCTACATCTAGCGCGATAGCGCAGCCGCGCTAAACGCCTGTGCGGCCCCACCTCGCTGCTGCGGCTCGCTCGCGGAGGGAGAGAGAGTGACAGGGAGAGGACAGACGCAGGCCCCGCTGCTGCTACTAACAAAAAAATGTTATAACTCAAAAACTAAAAAGTCAAATTTAATTCTGATTGCACCATTAAATTTGTTTCAATAAATCATTCAAAACTAGATCCTACATGGATATATTTAGATAAAGTGACAAGTGAGTCCCACAGTGGATAGAGGATGATATAGAGAATGGATGAGTGCGGAGAAACTGTATATTTTATGGTGACTAGGATGAAATATTCCTTTTGGATGATGAATATAGAGGTTGAAGAGTACGAGTAGTCTGAGTTTGTTGTGCCTAACTTTTTATGACCGACATGTAATCAGGCAATCTGCTCTTTTCAGTCTTCTATCTTCTGGAGTCCATCAGTCCATGTCTTGAAGACAAATCCTACATGTGCTAACAAACTGAGAATAGTAGTATTTAGAAGGATTCAGCTAGCACCTCCAGTTTCGTTCTCCTCTAGCAGAACTTTCAACATAATTAGGCTGCTTTAGTTCAAGGTCCAGCTCTATTCTGTAACGCGCGTAACCATTCCGGGTCAGTGGCGACAAGGATGGCCTGGAAAATGCTACACAGAATTAATACCTCGCTTAACAGCACCGTTGCCCTGCTTTGTGCTGTGATTGAGAAAGCCTAACGAAAGGTGACTAGCTGAGGAAGACGACCTGATTGGCCCACCACAGGAATCTGATGTAGCATATATATAAACTCCATCTGCACACGCATTATTGGGCATTTCGATGGGTAGTCAACTCGCTCATTTGTCTGGGCCCTAGACATGAGTAGTGTGTAGCAGTGTATATGGTACATTGGTACTATATGCCAAGTGTTCGGTAGGGAATTTTTTTTTATTTTTAGCCCAAATTTGAAACAAATTTTAAATTTAACCCGGGTTTGATTTTTTTTTTAAATCTAACCCGTTTGGCCCCGCCACCATGCATGGCGGGGCAAATACACTGAACCCCGCCATGCATGGTGGCGGGGTGCAGGTGCCACGTGGCATGCAGCGAGTAGTAAATGCTGACGTGGCTGAGAAACGTGGAAAGGCGTACCCCGCCACGCATCATGGCGGGGTACGCCTAACCCGCCATAGGTGATGGCGGGGTGCATCCAAAGGCAACACGCATGCAGTAGTGTGTGGCTAGGGCTGCGTTTAGATGCAAAAAATTTTGCAAAACGGCACGGTAGCTTTTTTCGTTGTTATTTGGCAAATATTGTCCAATCATGGTCTAATTAGGTTTAAAAGATTCGTCTCGTCCATTTCGTCTAAAATGTGTAATTAGTTTTATTTTTTATCTATATTTAATGTTTCATGGATGTGTCCAAAGATTCAATGTGACGGGAAATCTGAAAAATTTTGCAAAATTTTCTGTAAACTAAACAGGCCTAGGTGAAATCTAGCAGTTCGCTACGGCACTGCACGGCGCTAGTGGCGAGGTGACAGTGGCGAGGTGACAAAACGTGATGCCTTTGCGCGACCTGGGGGCCGGTCGAGTCAGGCACAGTTTAGTTCCAAGAATTTTGCAAAATTTTTCACATTCCCCGTCGCATCAAATCTTTGGACGCAGGAATGAAGCATTAAATATAAATAAAAAATAAAACTAATTACACAGTTTAGACGAAATTCACGAGACGAATCTTTTAAGCCTAATTAGTCTATGATTGAATAATATTTGTCAAATAACAACGAAATTGCTACAGTAGCATTTCTCATAAATTTTCGAGAACTACAATACAGTGTGTATTTTTCTGCAAGAAAAGAGAGCAATGCAATAGCGCGCAGTCGGCAGTACTGCTACTGGAGCGGAGTGTGGAGTACAACGATTCCAGAGTACAGTGCTCCCTCCGTATAGGAAAGAATGTAATTCTAGCATAATGTTATGGTTTTGTATCTTAAGTTCGATCAATTATAGATAAAAAGTATTAATATTTATGATATTAAATAAATATTATTAGATTAATTACGAAATGTATTTTGTAATAAATTATTTTAGAGCCATAAATGTGAATAGTATTTGCTAGAAATTTAATTAAACGTGAACTATTTTTGCTGGCACTTAACATGCAGTTGCATTCTTTATTGGGCGGAGGTAGGACGCTGGTCAGTGTAAAGCGTCACGTACTGTATGACTCTAGGGCTTGTTTAGTTGCAATTTTTTTTGCAAAATGATACTGTAGCAAATTTCGTTGTTATTTAGTAATTAGTGTCCAATTATAGTCTAATTAGGTTTAAAAGATTCGTCTCGTCCATTTCGTCTAAACTGTATAATTAGTTTTATTTTTTTATCTATATTTAATGCTTCATGCATGTGTCCAAAGATTCGATGTGATGGGGAATCTGAAAAATTTTGTAAAATTTTTTAGAACTAAACGAGTGAGCTAGGCTAGGATGTGACGGACTGATCTGATGGATGTAGCCTGGCCATTAATGGGCTTTCTCCGTGTGATGGATGGATCGAGCGAGCTGGGAGCAGTGGAGTGGAGTACAGAAAATTTTGCAAAATTTTTCAGATTTCCCGTCACATCGAATCTTTGACACATCCATGAAGCATTAAATATAGATAAAAAATAAAACTAATTACACATTTTAGACGAAATGGACGAGACGAATCTTTTAAACCTAATTAGACCATGATTGGACAATATTTGCCAAATAACAACGAAAAAAGCTACAGTGCCGTTTTGCAAAATTTTTTGCATCTAAACGCAGCCCTAGCCACACACTACTGCATGCGTGTTGCCTTTGGATGCACCCCGCCATCACCTATGGCGGGTTAGGCGTACCCCGCCATGATGCGTGGCGGGGTACGCCTTTCCACGTTTCTCAGCCACGTCAATATTTACTACTCGCTGCATGCCACGTGGCACCTGCACCCCGCCACCATGCATGGCGGGGTTCAGTGTATTTGCCCCGCCATGCATGGTGGCGGGGCCAAACGGGTTAGATTTAAAAAAAAATTCAAACCCGGGTTAAATTTAAAATTTGTTTCAAATTTGGGCTAAAAATAAAAAAAAATTCTCGGTAGGTAGAATCGTGCAGGCAGATCCTAGTCCTACCGACAGATTGTAACAGTTCATATAGTTTTGTTCGCGCTTAGCTTATCCTTTGTCTAAGAACTACTACATATCAAACATGCCGTGCGTTACAACTGCAATTTACGACTCGAAGATTTATTTTGCGATAACATCATCTCCAATTGGTCTTGGAACCGAACTTCTTATCATCACTGGAAGCGCATACGCATGTATTTTTAACTCATATGAGCACGGGTTGTGAGTAATGAGACAAGGAGGAGGGACATGAGCACATTATATATGGTAAGTAAAAAAAGACGGACCAACGAGTCCTTCAATTATGTCTTCAATATTACTACCAAACATGTCCGGCCATGTGTTACACCGGAAGGAAGAAAAAAAGGCTATCAAACGACAAGAAAAACAAACATGTTGAATGCTACATATCTATTTGTGTTATTAAAAAGGCTATAATTTATTTTATGACGACTTTAACATCTATGATCTAAGCCAATATTTGGCAATAATATGACAATAATGTCCGATTAATATGTAGCAAATTAAAATCTTGATAGATTTTTTTCTCCCATTAGGCCATTACAAAGCATGAAATAAATACTTCATAACTTTAATTTTCACACTATCCATGAACTGAAACAGTTGAATATCAAGCTCTATCTATGGCTTCCTTTGAAAATCCATAAAAACCAAGTCGGCAAAGGAGTTAGTTGCCAACATGTTAGGGACTGGTATGTCTGCTGATGATTATGATAGAAGATCTCTCCTTGATTTTTCAGATGACAGCCCTCATCGGTGATCACATTGATACATGTATATAGCCTAAAGGCACATTTATTTAGACCGAACTGAGCAATAAATTGTTTAAGATCTCAATCCATGGTTTGATTAGTTGAACCATTGGTTGAACCAGATTCTATTATAATAAAATTTATTCATAGTTAAAACTATGGCAAGAACTTGGTAGTGGCAACCTTGGTTTCTTAGGATTAGATTTAGATTTAGATTTAGAAAAAAAGGGTTAAGGCTTCAAACCCTTATAATGTTGCTTTTATTATTTGTTTTTTACATTTATTATATTGTTATTTTTTATCTTTTTATTTCTACTTTCATCTATTACCTGAACGTGGAAAAAAAAACTGGACTGTGACCAAGAAAAATCTACAACAAAAAATACCTAGACCATAAATAACCGTGAGAATCCAAATAAAAAAAAACAGATCAGAACAGGGGCAACAAAACTTGATGGCTGCTTCAGAAGTGCCACACGACTGGGACAAGAAGGGAACCCTCGCTGGGTTAACAAGCAACTCTAATAGCTATTAGTAACCGATGGACTTGTTAGTTGTTACACGGCGATGGAGCATGCATGTGATTATTCCTTGGTGAAGACTCAAAACGCGACAGGAGGCAAGAGGACAACAAACAGCAAACAGGAGTATATTATTACAATATATATGTGTGTTCTGCTCAGCGACAGCCGTCAAAACCTGATCATGTGTGTGCGTTTTGCAAGTGCGCCATGGAGTCTGCACCACTACTAGATCAGTCTCATGGGAGTATTATGTCTCAGCTTCAAGACTTCATGGGTTAGAAACAACACAAATAAGTTTTATCCCTATGATGTGAATCTTATATCATCCTATAAAACTTTCAACTCTCTCTTCATCTATACATGTCATATCAACTTATTTAATACTCATAAGACCCCACTGATCGAGACAGGTCCAAAAGCGTCTCCAACAATATGAGCTACATTATTAGCTCTAAGCTAATAAATATGAAGGAGACAGAGACTACAACAGATAACCCTAAACATCGTGATATGAGAGGGAGATACATCGTGAAATATGCGAGACTATCTCTTGACTTCATGCTAGTCTCTTACTTTTTTGCATTATTCAACGATTAAAAGTTTGATTCAGCTAGCTTTAAGCTAGACCATTGGAGACGCTCTTAGGATTTGTTTGTTTGAGCTGAAGTTTTTGGACTTCTACTCAAAAGTTGTCTTTCTGGCTTTTGGCTTCTTACTATTGGCTTTTTGCTATTGATATTTATAATAATTTTTAGCTTCTCAGCACATCAAAAGCTAGAAAAAAAGCTCCTCAAAACATGATTTTCAGCTTTTAGTGCATTTCCTCATAAGCTATCTTTCCAGCTTTTCAAAAGCTACCTCAAGCTTCTAACTTGTAGAAGCCAATAAGAAGCTGAGGTTGTGTTTGGATCTGCTTGTGGAAAGTGCTTCAGGTGCCAAAAAGCAGAATGTCAACCAAATGGGTAGAAACTAAAGTTGCTTTTCTAGAATCAGCTGCTTGCACATAATGCAATTTTCGCGGCACCTTGGACTCTGCTTTTGACTTTTGCCTTTTCGAAATAAGTGAAAATAGAGAGATGTTTCACAGCTGTTTCAAGGAAGATAGAGATAGAGGGTAGGTTTCATAATTGTTTCAACCAAACAACTTACTCTTTCCACAGTACATAGCTCACAACAACTTTTCCACAGCTCATGGTTGAACCAAAGAGACTCTAAAACAAGCATGTCCTCAAAGCAAGTCCAATAATGATTTTATAGCCAAGCTAATGAGTATTTCTGCTATTGTGAAAGAGATATTGGAGGAGAGAGAAGAGAATGTGGCTCTCAGAGTAGCCCTAGCCCGAAAACTATGAGATATTTTATGTATATATAGTTTTTATACTTGTTAAGTTATGTAGACACTACATATAGAAATCATATTTCCAATGGATGGTTTCTTCAAAAAATTTTTTGACCAATCATGTGTTTTCTCTCCTATCATCTATCACATTTATTCATATCTTGGTTCTAGTGTAGACATAGTTTCTTGTCTAAGAAACCATTTTCTTCTCTCTTCTTTAATTCTAATGTAATATCACCATTTTGCTTAGCACCCTATTTAGTGAACATAGAAACCTTATGGGTTGGAAATAATAATAATAATAATAATAATAATAATAATAATAATAATAATAATAATAATAATAATAATAATAATAATAATAATAATAATAATAATAATAAAACAAATAGAAAACAACTATGTAGAACTTGGCTCTTACAACTTGACTTATAATAAAGCACTTGGCTCTATTATTGAGTTTGCTCTTACAATTTTCACAGTTAGCAAAGAAGACATTTGTAGAGGCGGTAGTGAGGCCGACCTATCTCTATTTAAACCTCTGTGAAATCAATGTTTCCAGAGGAGGGGCGGCAGAGAGTCTGCCTGTGCAACTACTATTTACAGGTGTGGGTACGTTAGGATGCCCATCTCTAAAATAGATTAAAATGGTAATAAAAAAGGTAGTTGCCAATAATGTTGAGCTCCTATTCACCCATGGAACTACTCTATTTGAGCTAAATTAGTGAAGCAACTAAATCGGCTACTTCTACCAACAACAACTACAACTACAACTAGAGGGCTACTACCACAAGCAATAACTACAAAAAGCAAAGTATATATGAAAGTAATGCACAAGTGTAGAGTTTGCAAAGCACCTGAGCAAGTGAGAGACAAATATTTATCTCCGAGGTTCGTTTGCTTGCCGATAATATACATCCTCGTAAGGCAACTCTCTGGATGATCGATTCGCGCACTAACAAGCCTCTTAAGCTTGACCCTTAACTTGGACACTAGAATCCAATCAACAAAGAGTACTCCAACTAGCCTCGAGCATTCTACTAGAGTTGCTCTTCACAATCTCCTGCAGGGTGAGCACAATCCTCCTCACAAATCAACCGATCAGAGCCTCCCAACAATCACTAACAAGATGCTCGACGATCCTCGCTGCTCGAAACGGTCTGGATGGCAGCAACCACCAAGAGTAAAAAAAATCCACAGCCAATCGATGAGCTAGTGTCATTAGATGCAAACTCATTAGTCATTAGGCAAATGCACTAGATGTCTTCCCAATCTCACTTTTGATCAATCACTAAGCAATAGAGTGAGTGGAAATCCCTATGCTCATTTAAGTTGATGAATGCAATTCTCATAATAATTCTAGAGTTAGCTTAGGAGGTGGGATATATGGATCGCTTCATTCTCCTACCAGCAGTGTTCTGAGTTCGAAAAATCAATATGAGCGTATGACTAGTAGTTAATAGAGCATGATTAAATTAAACCAATCAATGAGCAACAGGCCAGTAGCAACTATTAACATACAGCTCACCTTTAGTATATGTGATTATGATATCCAAGCCAACTAACGAACACAGCTGGTAACCTATGGCCCTGTTCGCTTGAACTTATCTGCTAGAATCAGCTAGCCATTCAGCAGTGTTTTTCTCTCACAACAAATCAGCATAGCATCAGCCGCTTTTATAGCTAGCCGAACAGGGCCTATAATTCTTCCCTCTCTCTTTTGTCAAAATAGTCTCAGATACGATGAATGATCAACCGTACAACAACAGCTGCTGCAACCGACACTCACTGCATCTTTCCAGGGTCTATTACGTTTTGGCTGAGAAGGCTAGTAGATATACTCCCCGCGTGGTAGAAAATATATATACTCGTTACATTTGATTTTACATAGTCTTCAATGCATTTCTTTCACCATTATTTTCTTACAAAAATACATTCTTAAAGTTCTTCAAAATTTATGAGATTTTGTAAGTATTTATGATATAATTCTACACATAACTTATATGGTTTCAAACTAAAAAATAGTTTAGCAGTTATTGGTATTTGTAGTTTTTAAGGTTTAACAAAATGTTATCCTCAATAGTATGATTTTATGACTAGATGGAGTAGCTTGGTGTAGGGTGGGGATGGGGATCCGATTTCGTGGGTATCCTTGCTCCAAGGGTTTATCTTGGTTTTCTTAGTTAAAAATTGACACGAAAAGTACATTTGACTCACAATCATGTTTTCACAGTAAAACAACTTCTTATTTTCCCCTTTTTACTAAACACACTAAGGGCAAAGATAGGAAGGGGTAAAGAGGAGCCATGCCACCCTTACGCAGTTATGCTACACACATAATAGGTCTGTTTGGTTAGAATCATTCGCAGCAGCTGCCGTGCCGAGAAGCTTAGACACAAAACACTATTGATATAATATATATTTGCAATAGAAGTATTGCCTAGAAAGGCTAAACAAGCCCAATATATACCTTCTTATAATTGAAGGGAAACTAAATTTTAGCTGCTCTCTGATAACTCATCTACTAATGATTTCATAGGAATTGATATAATATATATTTGCAATGGAAGTATTGCCTAGAAAGGCTGAACAAGCCCAATATATACCTTCTTATAATTGAAGGGAAATTAAATTTTAGCTGCTCTCTGATAACTCATCTACTAATGATTTCATAGGAATTCAAAAGCATCTGTGAATAAGAATTCAACAAAACCATATATGAATTATTTCATATGAACTAGTTCATTTTCATAGAAAAAATACACATATAAGGATAATCTTTTAGCAAAACAATGATAGGCAAAGTTGGTTGTAAAACCAAGCCCGCAAAACTAATGCCATTAACTTAGGCATGCTTGGATCCATTAACACTAAAAATTAGCTAGATACTTATTAATAGCCGTCAATTTTGAGATAGCTAATTTTTAGCGGGGGCTATTTAGATCCACCTACTAATAGATGGTTGGATAGCGAGTTCAAGATGCATATGAACTATTAGCACATATTAGCAACTCTGACCAATAATTAGCAGGTCTATTTGATCTACCAGTACTAATTTTAGCTGCTAATTTTTAGTGTTAATGGATCCAAACATGCCCTTAGTTATCATGTATTGTTTCTCTGAAGTCAGAGAAAGGTCATATTATTTGCGGAATGTTTTTATCTGACCTGGTGACATATTTTTCAGCGTAATATTTTATATTACCAGAAATCGACATCCCCGTTCTGAAGATGAAATATTCAATGGTTTCATGTTACGATAATTTAGGGCATTACGCTGAACAAATTTGAGAGTTGAGCACTTGAGATTAAGGATGAAAACGGAACGGAAATATCCCGAACCGACCGCTTTCGTTTTCTATATTATGATTCCGTTTTCAAACATAAAAAATTGTCAGTTTCAATTGGTTTTACAACCATTTTCAACCATTTTTTGTATTCTTTAATTGCTAAAATATAGAAATGTATCGAACTAACCGTTTTCGTTTTCTATTTCGTAAGTCCGTTTTTGACGATTTCTAACCGTTTTTATCCTTGAGATCTGCACAGCACGCTGAAGTGCTGAACCCGGATGGTACGAGGGAGGGTGAAAATGAATGGAGACGCATGACTGGAAAGGGTGGCTTTTGCTGTGTCTTTCCTTTTACGTCAGCGATCGAAGAACTACTTCCTCCCTCCCTTATCCCCCGCCCCCCCTCGCTCATCATTCTCAGATCTCTCCCTCTCCCTCCCTCCCTCCCTCCCTTCCTCTCTCTGAATCCTGCCCACCTCGCCGTCCTCGCATTCCGCCGCTCGCCCTCGCGGATCCGACAGCTCCTTCGTCGCCGTCGTTCTTGCCTCACCTCGTCCGCTGTCCTGGAAGCTGCTGCCGGGTGGGTCACCCGTGGCTGGACTCGACCCCGCCGCCTCCGGGGGGTGGGTTCGCCGGATGGTTATCGCCTCCTGATCCATCCGGACCCCCGGATCCGCGGCAAAGGCACCGCCTTTGTGGGTTCTCCGCGCCCATGCAGGAGGGTTTGGCGCGTCGGCGGTGAGGCAGGGCTCTGGTTTAGTTCTTGCGTTGGACTAGTCCGGGGATGCTTCGTGGGGCGGGGCACGGGGGCGGCGATGCGCGGAGGCGGGCACTGCGCTCGTCGCGGCGGCGGCTGCCGGGGTGGATCTGGTGGCTTCTCGGGATCTTCCTCCTCGTTGGGCTCATGCTCTTCGTCCTGCACCACAACCAGAAGGAGCAGTTCCGGCCGTCCGTCGTGGTGAGTGCCGCAAACCTGGTCTGTGTAGCTTTCAGATTGCTTAATTCTGCGAGATCTTCGGAAAGATCACCGCTTTACTGTTGTTGCTGAAGAATTGTGGACAAATAAAGTGTCTTTATGCTTTTGTCACCTACTTCTGTTACGTGGGTCTCGATTAGCTCAACAAGTTGTGATCTTTTAAGTGTACGCGAGAATGCTCATGTTTTCATGTTGTAGACGTGTATTTACACGAACTGAATGTTATCTATGTTTGTAGAGAACGAGGTTTCGACATTAGTGTGCGAGTATGGCTGGGTGGTAGGCTCTTGAGTTTCAGAGTACAATTTTGGCCCTAGATCTTTATTGCCATATTTCAGTATTGGATCCTTTGAAGGTTAGTATGTCGAGTCATGCACTTTGCCATTTTATGGAAATCTTAGTTGCCACATACTATTTCGTTGATGGTAGAAAGTGTCTTTGGTTAATCATGATTGGTTGTTAGAAATGGCAAACATGGTATGTGATTTTAGGAGTTGGTGTGGCATGATAGATAGTCCGTCCCTCTACTTTTTTGGTGATCTGTTCAAGTACTTAGGTAGGGTGTCGTTCTCAGAAGGTGGTTTCACATCCTCCCTGTTAATAACAAATACTATCCACGTATTAGGAAGATGAGTGCTTTCTTCCATCTGGGGTGGACATGTAACGGAGAAGATCTAATCCGTATTATACATCAATATTCAGTACTATGTGTGATGCCGTACTTTGATAACCTCAAGTGATTATTCAGGGCCTTCTTGTTGTATCTGAGCACTCCCAAAAGTATGGCATTTGGCAGATCATTCATAATTCCTTTTTTATTTTTCCTTTGGCATCAAGCAACTTCCAGTGACACTTAAGCCTCTCTCCTAGTTTGTAATATTTGATTTGAATTGCACGAATTTGAATCGCTTCAATGAATTTCTTATGATAGCAATAAGTCCTACCTGTGATGCCTGCTTAATGAGCTTTTTGGAACTGCACAATTGAGATTGAAGATGCCGAAGAGAGATCAGATGAAATCATTAATAGAATAGAATACTGCCGAGGTATATGAGACCATTGTTGATTTTAGCTTATGGTATAGGCTTTCTTTCTGGTAAAGGCCTTGTGTTAGGTTTTATATAATTAAATTGATAATCAGAATATGGATTCCCATGGCAGAACGATTAAGTGCTACTGGAAACCAAGAAAATTCATTTGTTGTTATAGCTATCCAGTCTGTAGTTATTTTTAGCTTCAACGATATATTAAATTCTATTGCACTGCCAAAATGTCTAGTGGTAACTTGACTATCCAGGGGGTATTGTAAGGTGATCGTTGTAAGGAAGATTTTTATGTTTAGCCTCTTATTATGACTTGATGCATGATAATCATAACATAGAAATCAGTTTTTTTATGACACATGAAGAGAAAATTGAATCCTGGGCATGAATGTGCTGGTCATTCTGTGACTTTATTGTAGGAAAGGGTACTGTATCCTCTGCAGTGGCACATGGATAAATGGGAAGTGTTGTGAATGGTCTGTGCTATTGGCAATAAAGAATTAGCTTAGATGGCTTCATCAATCACTTTAGGACCATCTCATGATAGATCTAATCATCTCATCATCTGAAGGGGTATATTGAGGATTGTGGCCCTGAAAGAGACATACTGATATAAATCCTATGCAAGTTTGAATCTTGAATTTCTCTAGATTGATGTTATGAATCAATCTATTAGAAGTTCCAATCATTTATTTCTTTTAACATCTGCCTGTTTATGTTATTATCTTTAGAACTACATGTTGTCATCATATGAAAAAATGAGATAATATCAATTCCTATTATTCTGTTTATAGAAAAATATTTTTGCATTCAAAGGTGAGGTTTTAATACCATATCTGATGGAATGTCAAGAATTGGCCATATCATAGTTCACAAGCAAACAAGCTCTGCGTATCCATATATATAAGCCATATTTTCATACAGTAGTTCCTCAGGTGGTTCACATTCACTGTAAATGAAACGAAGACCAGAAATTTTTGCGGGTGCTATTGGAAGCTTTTCCTTACAGTTACTTGAATAGTTCAATAGAAGAAAACACCCAACACTTGATTGTTGTCAAAGGTTTGCAAACCTGTATATGGTTAATTTTGGATTAATTTAAATTCTACTTCAGAAATGGCAGCATCACATGAAGTTAGACTTTTCTTCACTGGAAAGTGATGCTGTGATGTTGGAGGAAATATCATTTTAAAATAATAACCTCAACAGTTGGGTTGACCGGTTCACTTGCTTTAAGAAGTATAGTACTGATGCTATTAGAATGGACCACTGTAAAATTAAAAATGTTAAGGTTTTCACATCTAATGGACTGTGGTTCAAAGAGTGAGGTTTTTCCCTTCATTTTCTCTTTTTGTATACAATCTTGGTTGGCTGCTTCTGCTGTAAGCAAAAGTAACTGTTCCATTTATGAAAAGTTTGCCCCTGTGCTTGTTCTCATGTATTTCTTTTGATTTATTTCAGGATGATGGTTCAGAGATCGAGGAAGTCCCTCGCGAGAAGGTGAATTTCTCAGAAGAGCTTTTGAGCAGCACATCATTTGCTCGCCAATTAGCGGATCAGATGACTCTAGCAAAGGCATATGTCATCCTTGCAAAAGAGCATGGTAATCTTCAGCTTGCATGGGAGCTTAGTTCGCAGATAAGGAATTGTCAAAGATTGCTATCTGAAGGGGCGGTTAGTGGAAGAGCAATCACTAAAGATGAAGCCCATCCTATAATAAGCCGGCTAGCACGGTTAATATACAAGGCTCAGGACTCTCACTATGATATCAGCACAACAATAGTGACATTGAAGAACCATGTCCAGGCATTAGAAGAGCGTGCAAAGGCAGCAATTGTTCAGAGTGCTGAGTTTGGCCAGTTAGCAGCAGAATCCTTCCCCAAAAATCTGCACTGTTTAACTGTGAAACTGACAGAAGAGTGGCTTCGGAACCCGAAGCTTAGGAGTCGCTCAGAGGAGAACCGGAATTCCACACGATTGGTGGATAATAATCTGTATCATTTCTGTATATTCTCTGATAATGTGCTAGCCACTTCAGTTGTTGTCAATTCTACAGTCTCCAATGCAAATCATCCTCAACAGCTTGTGTTTCATGTGGTCACTGACAGAATCCATTTTGGTGCAATGTCAACTTGGTTCCTCATAAATGACTTCAAAGGTTGTACTGTTGAAGTCCGCTGCATAGATGAGTTCTCGTGGTTGAATTCTTCTTCATCTCCTCTTGTCAGGCAGCTCTCTGAGGTGGAAACTCAGGGTTACTATTACTCAGCTGGTTCCAAGAATCCTGAAAGAGAAATAAAATTCCATAATCCGAAGTTTGTTTCTCTACTGAACCATTTACGGTTCTACATTCCTCAGATACTTCCCAACTTGGAGAAGGTGGTGTTTCTTGATGATGATGTTGTGGTGCAAAAGGATCTGACTCAGCTGTTCTCCATAGAGTTGCATGGCAATGTCATTGGAGCAGTGGAAACTTGTTTAGAGTCGTTTCATCGGTATCACAAGTATCTAAATTTTTCGCACCCTACCATCAGCTCCAAGATTGATCCACATACTTGTGGATGGGCTTTTGGAATGAACATTTTTGACTTGATAGCTTGGAGGAAGGCAAACGCAACATCAATGTATCATTATTGGCAAGAGCAAAATTCTGATCTATTGCTCTGGAGAACAGGAACTCTTCCTGCAGGTCTTTTGACATTTTACGGCCTGATGGAGCCCCTAGACCGCAGATGGCATGTTTTGGGTCTTGGGTATGATGTAGACATAGATGATCGTTTGATTGAGAGTGCTGCTGTTGTGCATTATAATGGGAACATGAAACCCTGGCTGAAGCTGGCAATTCGCCGTTACAAGTATATATGGGAGCGGTATGTGAATATCTCACACCCGAATGTTAGAGAGTGTATGTTGCATTAGAAAGTCTGCAAATCTCTGCATGTTCTTGCATGGCATTGAAGCTGTATGCTTCAGTTTCTTCACATGAGGCTGCTATTGAGCACCTTATGTGAGGGAAAGTTTCAGAGGTAGAATATATACTCAAGGGACAGCATCAAAGAAGTCAACTGTTAAGTTTTCTTTTTGGGTTGGGGGAAGATTCATTTTGGGATGAAAATAATTCCTTTGCAGAGTTTACATACAATTTGGACTGGAAATTTTAGCAGTCTAACCAGATACATCTGGATAGATATTGTAAAAGAGATACAGTTGGATCAATGGGCAATTTTTTTTTTGAGATTTAGGAAATGCAAATTGTGAGCTCAACTGTGCAGGGTCAGCTGTGTTGCATTCTTTTGGTAGTATCTTGTTTTATACCGGCGAAGAAGGTTCTGCCTTCCTCCTTGTATAAGTAGCTGTTATAATTTGTGCTCATTCGTACAGTATGAACTCAGTTGAACCTGAGAAAGGATTCTGAAATCATATTTAATGTGCTTAAGTCGAGTTGCTGATAATGTATCACTGATACAACAGAATTTCAGGGCACTGGTAGCTGTTTAAATTTCACTAGGGCACTAAGCCAAACTAGCTTTCATGTTTGAAACCCTGAATTGCTTCCTGTCCTGACCGCTGCTAGTGCAACATTTTGTTTCATTTGTTGTTTATGGAAAGTTTGATTCATAATCTGGGCCTTAAGTCGAAACGGCCTGGGGATTATCGTGGCGAATGTCTTTCATCTAGGCATGTAATTCAACAGAAGCGAACCGAGGAGAGGAATGAGCTTAATCTGTGTGGTCTGGGGAGTCAGCTGTATAGAATACTGATAGCTTCCTTTTTCAGCTTGAGTTCTTTCTTCCTGGTTTATATAGGAGCTAGAAATTGGGAACGGCAGTTCTGCTGGGAAGATAGGATGCTGGATTTAACAGCCTTTTCAATGAGGCCCCATTTCATGGTTCCAGGGGGAGGGGGGGGGGGGACTTCTGGCCTATTATTTTTAGTTTGTCCTCAAGCCATCTTGATTTCACCTTTTTCTTTGAGAGTTTGTTGGCCTATTCCTTTTTCATTCCTCAGCCCGCTCGTCTCTTGAGAACTTATCATCTTCTATGTTCGGTCCTATATGTTCCAGTACACCCATAGCTGATGCCCAAATCCACAGCTGAAATGAAAGATTGGGTATGAAATCAGCTACTTGGATTTGGGTATGAATTTGGGTGAGGATGTTGGATACCAGCGACAGGCACCGATGCATGCAGAGTCATGAAATGAAAGATTGCTCAGGGGAAGTGCATGTAGGTAGATCCAGATCTGGTCGGCAGCTTAAAGCGAGCGAGTACTAGTTGAAAAAGGCTTCACTTTTCATGTGCCGTCTGCAATGCTTGCGTGCTTCATGATCAAGACGTCTCATGTGTTTCAGCGACACCGGATTGCATCTCCGTACCTGGGAACGGCTAAATGTGTCTCCATGTGTGTTGCCAGGCAATTGCCATGAACGGTAGTGTCTGTCTCCAAGCCCGTTCAACGGGCCATTGATGAACTTCCGAAACCCTACCATATTTTCTGACTAATAGGAGGTTTCGTATCGAACCTGGCATCCTTAATAGCAAGTACAGCACCAATCCTGACATGTCGAATGGATTACGGTTTGGGAAACGGCTCTAGGAATCGTAATGATGATAAAGGGAAGGGGTAGTCAAGAGATTATATAATATATACTGGCCATCGCCATTCTTGTATCATAAGCATTTTCAACATAATAATATATGGTTAGAAATCATGTTTGACATCATATATATCCGATTCCGAACTACTGAACCAATGCAAAGCAATGGACATTCAAACTACATATATAATGCTGCTACTACCTGATTGTACTCAAACACTATCCATATGCAACATGAAGGTTGTCCTTGGTGTTTGCCCAAGCCCAACTGCTGCTAGCTTTGCTTGAACAAGGCCAGCTATTGGACCACCACTAGTCCGTACGTCCTGGCTATCCAAATGATTACTAATTGGAAAAGGACTTAACAATAATAAAGAATCTTAATTCGGGTCAATGGTTAGTCGAGGAGGTTATTGGCACTGCCTGTCTCTCGCAGTCTTGCTGCTCCCTGTTCGCTTCGCTGAAATTTGGCTTATGCTGATTTGCTGTGAGACGAAAATACTGTTTATTCGCTGAAAAATATTGCTGAAGTAGTTCAAGCTGACCATTACTAGCTACATAGCAGCAATCAGAAATAATGCTGACCAACCGTGTTATATGGAAGCATATTTGCATTTCAACTCTCCCTCTCTCTCTACAAAGGAAACATGCATATATAATAGACATAATAGTAGAGAGGCTGGATAGAAGAATCAGGAAGCTTCCAATGAGTCACAAGCCACAAGATGTATCTGTGTAGCCTCGTTCATCGCTATCGGCGCCTCTGCTGTTACGAAGCATCAGTTGCAACGATCGCAGTTAGAGTTAGGTGTGGGGTATTAACTGGCACAATTCAAGGCTGCTGTCGACAAGCGCATCTCATCGGGCTTACACAGTTGCCAACAAACTTGTCACTCTGATTATTGTTTGATGAGCTACATAGTAGGAACATAGAGACAGCAAAATATGCACGTAACAGAGGTGGCGAGAAAAACTGTCGAAAATGGGTCGACGACTCTCGCAGGGATTCAAATGCCAGGGGGGCAACCTCTCCTTCACTAGTCTTTATTTACATAAATCTCATACGCATTTTTACTACTCTCCTGTTCTAAATTATAAGATGTTTTGTCTTTTTTAGATACATTATTTTTATATGTATCTAGATATAATGTATATCTAAATGCATAACAAAAACTATGTATTAAAAAAAACCAAAACGTCTTATAATTTAGAATGAACGAAGTGCCATTTTTATGATGTGCGTTTCTCCACTGTTTTGTTGAGAAGAGAAAGATATTCCATTTAATTCGTGAAATTATTTAGTTTTTATCCACAATATCATCTCTAGTATTTTTTCGTCTCAAAAAAGTTTTCACCCCGACTAACTTCAATGCACTTATTCTTAAAGTTCTTCTCTTTTTTTAAGCGTGCTCGGCACGTGCTTCGTTAAGAGAGGTTAGAATTGATACAAAGATATATAGGACTCGCAAAGGCGACGAGGCCAGCATCAACCTCGGTGGCAAAGCATCCGCTAAGGGTGCCAGCATGATAGCAGCGGCAAAGTATCCGCTAGAGAAGAGACCTAGGCGGCAAAGCATCCGCTAGAACTGCAGCACAGGCAAAGCATCCGCGCGAGACGACAACCATCAACGCGACAAAGCATCTGCAAATGGGGGGCCATCACGCTCACAGCAGCAAAGCATCTGCCTAAGAGAGGAGACCGAAGTGGCAAGCAACCGCCCGATGAACATGAAGGCAAAGCATTCGTCGAAGAATAGTGACAGCGGCAAAGCATCCGCTACAGAGAAGCAAACGACTGCGGCAACACTAGCCAACTATTGGACCAACCGAAGTGAAGACTAGCATGGAGCACAAATAGGCTTAGCACAGTAAGGGGCAACACCAAGCAGGGGCTGACTCCGGCGAACGACGCAGTGGGATCAAGCGAAGTGCATCAACGAAACCTTCAAGAAGGTGATGACATTCGCGGACGTCAAATTCGTTGGAAGCACAAGAGTAGGTCTTGTGACCCTAGCCTGCTCGGACGAACAGGAACTTCAACGACGCCTTCAAGAAGGCATATGCCGCGGCTGCACCATTGCTGCCTGCCCAGAGTAACCAGGTGTAAGGTCCAAATGGCTAGAGGGGGAGTGAATAGTCTATTTAAAAATCTACAAGATTCACTAAACAACCACGTTAGTATAAAAGATGGCTAAGCTAATTCTAGCACTAGCTCAACTACACTATGCAAGCCACCTATATAATTCTAGTGAAGCAAGGCTATGATCTCTAATACACATCAACAAGGCTAAGTCACTAAGCTACTTACTCCTATGTGATAAAGGCTACACTAAGCAAACTACACTAGGACTAGTACAAGAAAGTAAACAGCAAATGATTTGATTCTTATACCAACGATGTAGAGAAGTAATGCACTCGAAGAATCAATCACAATGAGCAATCACAAGAGAAATCCTCGGCAAAGAGATGACACAAGATTTTTACCGAGGTTCACTTGCTTCCCGACAAGCTACTCCTCGTTGTGGCGATGCACCCACTTGATGGATCACGAGCTAATCAACTATCAAGAGTTGAACCCTCAGCGGGTGCCGCACATCCACTCACAAGATGGGGATCCTCCAAGCCACGTGCTTCATAGGGATGAAAACGGAATAAAAATATTCTGAATTGACCGTTTTCGTTTTCTATATTATGAACCGTTTTTTAACATGAAAAATTGTCAGTTTCAATCGATTTCACAACCATTTTCAACCATTTTTTGTACTCTTTAATTGCTAAATGTAGAAATATCCTGAACCGACCGTTTTCGTTTTCCTATATCGTAAGTCCGTTTTCGACCGTTTCCGACCGTTTTCATCCTTAGTGCTTCACTAGAGTAGCCAATTCGCGAACTTCCGCGGGGAATGCTCAAGAATCCCTCACAATCAACTTGGTGAGGCTCGAAACAATCTCCAAGGTCGAGCTCAACACCACCGCTGCTCCAAGCCGTCTAGGGTGTCGGGAAACGTCCAAGAGTAACAAGCAATCCGCAGCAAACACGAAGATCAAGTGCCACTAGATGCAACTCTCAATGCAATGCACTTGAATCTCACTCAATCTCTCTAGAGTATGCAACCAAGCAAGAAGATGAGTGGAGGGAGTGTTCTCTAGCTCAAAGTGTGCCTCAATATCTCAAATGTGCAAAAGTTACCCCAAACCCTGGCCATCTTCTATTTATAGCGAAGGGGTACGCAGCTAGCCGTTACCGGACGACGCAGTGCAAAACATGCTGACCAGACGCACCGGTCAGGGTGACCGGACGCGTCCGGTCACTACAAGACAAGCGAGAACAGTGCACGTCAGAAGTAGCCGTTGCCGTGATCGGACGCGCTGCACCCTGTGTCTGGTCGGAGTCCAGAGAGCTCCTACCGCGACCGGACGCGTCCGATCGCACATGACCGGACGCGTCGCGCGTCCGGTCGGCTCTACGACCAGCACTGCCCCTCTGGGTGCCTGACCGGACACGCCGGTTGCAAACCCTAACACTCGCGCGCCTGACTACTACGAGAACTGACCGAACGCGTCCGGTCAAACCATGACCGCGTCCGGTGCAGCGTCCGATCACCACAGTGACCACCGTTCACCTCCGTTCCTTCTCCGACTTCGCAAATGTGCTAACACCACAAAGTGTACACCACAATGTGCATGTGTGTTAGCATTTCACAAATATTTTTCAAGGCGTTATGTTAGCTCTCTACTAGATCCTAATGCATATGCTCAAGACATTGATCTAGTGGCATTTGATTTCCGAGCTAACCGTGATTGCCCCTCTTGATAGTCGGCTATGTATCATAAATCCGGTTAATCACTTCTCTACTCATCTTAGACCGGCAAAAGAAAAACCCTATGGTTATACCTTTGCCTTGCGCTCTTAGATCCTTCTCTTCCACTTGATCATCATGTCCATCATATTATGTGCATCTCCACCATGATCATCATTTCATGTCCATGCACCATTTCTTTGTGATCTTGTGGCCACCACTCCTTGCCATGTACACCTTCATCACATGTGTCGCTTATGCCTAACTCAAAACATTTAACACATGGCATTAGCAACTTGGTGTCATTAATTACCAAAACCAAACTTGGGCTTTCAATCTCCCCCTTTTTGGTAATTGATGACAACCATCACAAAGATAAGAAATGAAATCAATTTTCAATTTCGATAGTATTAGCTCCCTCTACATATGTGCTTCCATGAGTTTGGTTCAATTATGCATATATGTATGGATTTGAATTTTGGAAGAGTTACTACTATCAAATTGATGCTAAGGTATATAGAATGGACCTTTGAAGCGTGATACCAATTAGAGTTACCTTTATATACCATCCTTAGCACCGATGTAGCTAGACACCACTTGTAATACATTACTTGTAAAGATCACAAACACTAAAATACCCTGTGAGATCAACATTATAAGCAAAGGTGTCTAGATACCACTTGTAAAACTACTCTCAACAAATCATCATTCAAGTTCTATTTCTAGCAATCACCATACAAACATGAATATGAATTTAAGCTTTGCAATGCAACAATTCATCATGTTAATGCACATACAAATGCAACAAATAATTCATGAGCTTGTTCCCCTTACTTGTGTGCTCAAATTTAATAGATCCCTTTCCAATGTCATAACTTTGTTTTCTCTTCCCCTTACTATGCTTTTATGACTTACTTCTCCCCCTTTGCAACTTAACTTTTTATCTTTATGACTTTTCTCTCCCCCTTTGTCAACAATCACCAAAACAGTGTCAATTTTAGTGAGAATTAAGTCAATCAATATGAGAGAGTCCAAATTATGGTTCAATCTAGATCACTTGCCTAGAATATGTAATTCGGTTTGATACAAGGACAAGCTTCTTCACACCTCATAAAGTATAAGGGTTATCTTGACCATGTTGAATTACATGTAACACCTCAGGTGTTTGGCTTCCTTAATTGCATTGCATTTCATAAACTTGAGCATCATTCATTCATGCATGATCTTATAATGGGGGGAAACATGCTTTTGAAACATTGCAACATGTGTTTATATTTCATGTGTGTTTATGAAATGTGAGTGGTGCAACTTGTAGATACAACTTGTAGATACAACATGGGATCTCATGCTTTGAAACATTACAATGTGGTTAGTACACCATGACAGGCTCATTTGATGCAACAAAGTATTGAAACATGTGCAACATGTTATTGCAACATTTGGGTAGAAATATTGTTTTGCTTGTTTCAAATTATGTGACACTAGGAATTTTATGTAACCAATGTGTAGAGTGGCTAATTAGGTCTTATAACACCTTAATTACATTTAGGGTAAGTAGTGGAGCAATGTTCATGTTGACCAAAATTACCAAATTGCCCTTCCAAATGTTGTTGACTAGGTTTTGACCCCTAGAGTGCTTTGGTTTGACCATTTAAAAAGTCTAGTTTAGAAATCTTGTATGGAGGAGCAACCTTAAGCAAAGTTGTAGAGAATTTCATAAGGAACAAAAGTTCTAATATGGCCATCTTATGAAAGTGACCAGAACATGCTCAAAAATAGCGCACAAGTCAGCTTGAGTGGTGCCCAACACTTAGAAAAATTTTCTAAGTCCTGAACTGGTTTGCAATTTCATCGTACCCCACTTTAGGACCTTGTAGTTTCAAATCTAGGCCGAATTAGTCCAAACTCCAATCAATAATATTGTTGTCCACACATAGCTCTACAATTTTGTTGTTAACACCTATCGCTAATTCGGGCTAGGTTAGGAGTTTTACTCGGTGGAAAGTCGTCTGTCAGTCGACGCCATCGAGCTCTGAAAAGGAAATTCAGACATGCAGAGCCGGGTGACCGACAGTCGCAGGCCATCGCCGCTGCGTGTCCTCCACGCGCGCGCGCGCGACCTGGCACCTTGGCTAGCTGCCGAGCGCCTTGAAGGGTATCTCTGCTGTCGTCCAGACCTCACCCACCCATTCCCTCCTCCTCCTTCCCTCTCTCGTCTTCAGAGCGGAGAAACCAAGCCACCATTGCCGCAGCTGCTCTGGCGTGCTCGCACGCACTCTCCACCGCGCCACCGTGCCTCCACACCAGCCACCAGCTCCACCTTGAGCCCCTCTACCCCCTCGTCCCATCCCTGCCCTCTGACGCACCTCGGTAAGGCCAAATTGCCAGTTCCGCCACCGCAAGACCTCGCCGGCGTTCGTCCGCGCGGCAGCTCACCGTGGCTAGGGTCCTCTGTGCTTCCACTACGAGTGCTAGTAGGTGCACTAGGGCCAGGGTAGTGCGGGGATGCTCACCGCGGGTCTAGAAAAGGGTTCCGAGGTCACCGCCGGCGAGGAGCACCACCACCGCCCCGCCGGGCCGCCATGCGCGCCGGTGACCCCTCTCCTGTAGCCCCGCCCCTCGTTTCTTTAGGTCAGCCGGTACGGTTTTAGATGCTGACCGTGTTGGTGTCATTGGCCTCGCCGGAATCGCCACCGCCGGCGAGCTCCGACCACCGCCGTTCCTCCCCTGCTCCCTCTCTCTCTGACCAGGGGACCCGCCCCGTCAGTGACCGCGAGTGCGCGCGGGAGACCGAGCGCGGGCCGCGCGCGGTTGAGTGGGCCGCGCTGCTTGACTGGGCCGCGCTGTCATGTTTAGCAGGCCGCGCGTGGTGTAACCGGCCCAGTGACGAGTTTTAGTTTTCGTTTTTGGTTTTTCTTTAATTGTTTCACATATTTTATTGTTATTTGGTAAAATCCATATCTTGTGCAATATAGATCCAAAAATTGTGATCCAAATTTTGTTGGACTCCAGATAAAGTGTAGTATCTAGGAAAAATATCAAATGCTTATGTGATGTTTAATTTCTAGAAGAATTAATTAGGGTTTTGAAATGTGTTTTAAATTGTATGCAAACTTGTTTAAATCATATCTTGAGCTTCTGTGTTCCAAAAATTATGAAATTTGGTGAGTATGTTATTTCATGTATATACTAGCTCTGGTAAAAGTTTGGATCCTATTGCTTGAGTAGTTTTCAAGTTATGATGTTGTCATTTTATATTAGGAGATACTTGAATGAATTTTCATAATTTTTCTATGGGTCTAGTAAAGGTAAAATTTTGGGAGTGTGTTCTTAGGTTAGAATGATACTAGGAAAAATATGAAATCTATTGTTTGACACTTTTCAATAGGGTTTCCTATTTATGCAAAAATCAGCCTTTTTGGCTTGTGAATTTTGTGTTGGGAGTTTCTATGAACAACTTTAGTTCAAATTTTTACAGTAGCCTCCCTGTAGGCCAGAGAGACTCCTGTAATTTTTCTAGAATTTTCTAAGTAGTTTGCTTATGAGTTTAATTTCCCACTTAATTAATTAAGTAAATTAAGAAAGGTGTTAAAATAAATGTTCTGGGTTGGCACACCTTACTTTCTGGTGTTTTTATGACATGTGTGAACTAGTAGTATCATTGGTTTGGTCATAGAGGAAGTTTGACACATGAATAAATATGTAATTTTCACAATTATAGGTTATCTGGACAGCTGGTAACATTTTTTGATTTGATCCTTGATAAAAGTGTTTGCTGAGAAACTTATGAATACCAAAGTGGTAGGAAACTTAATAAACTAGCTTGTGACAAAATTTGGTGGCATGTGGCCTAGTAGTCTAGGAGTTATAGTTGTTTAAAGTGGCTGTCCAGAAATGGCTGCTCTCTGTTTGGAGATGATAGATTTCTGGAACTTTAGAATTTCGACTAGGTAAACTTTGGAATTAAGTGTTGAGGTCTGAAAATGATTTGTAGAGTATTTTATAAGCTTTCTAGATTGTCTTGTATCATGCCTTTAGGATTTGAGAATCTACAGTTGTGATTGAAATACGTAGCTGCTGTCCAGAATATGTTGTTACGATTTTTTATGATTGGTTGTTGGTAACCTAAGTAATGTTGTTCTTGTGATTTTTAGGTGTTAGGGTCTTAATTGAAGAGGAGTATTTATACATTAGGTTGTGTAGATTAGGTAAATACTTCTCTACCAGAGAAGAGATTTGCACGTATTACTGTAGTGATTTGAATAGAGCATTAGAAACTTCTGAAATGCATTCTATTCCGAGCATGTTGCATTTATTATGCATCCATGAGATTTATTGTGCATTCATGCAATAGGTGTACCGGAGGGGTGACACTCCTCGAGTTCGAGGGAGCGATTTCGAAGGAGGTTCAAGAGCAGCCGGGAGAACCCGAAGAGGCAGCCAACGAAGGACACGCCATTGACGAGTTACCGGAGTGTCCGGATCATCGCCCGTCCTCTTTCCTGAAAGGCAAGCCCCGGTGCATGCTGACCCATTTGTTTTATATATCAATCTTGAGTACTCTTACTTGTTTACTGCATTAAGTTGTAAGAGTTATATGAAAACCCTTGTTGCATTATACCTGTCCTTGTCCAGATATCATACTTAAACCCTAAATTAGGTTTAGGCATGTGTTAATGCTTAGCCCTACTTAGTCCGGTAGAAGTCGGGTGATTTTCGGTCATCCGCGAGATATAGGATTGGGTCACGAGTGGCTATGTTGGCTATCATGGATGGGACCATGCCTAAAAAATGAATTTGAGACCGGGCGAGAGTTCGATAGTGCAGCCGCAAGACACTTCACATCTTGGGTGCGGAGCTATGTCCGTCTGAGTCGTTTAAGGACCAATTCGCTGTACGTCCTTGAGTCATGTTGAACGCACTCTAACACTTAGTTGGCTGGATAAGTCGTTCCGACCATGAATCCGAGTAATACAGTTCAGGCCGGGAATCGACTGGTAGGTCGCATCATGGAGGAGAGTAATGGTTGTGCTTAGGGACATTGACGTGAGACCAAGGGGGGTTAGAGTCCCTAGCACCTGGCAGAGTGTCGCCCTTAGGGATACGGCATCAGTCGGACCCGCGGCTCCTGAACTGTACCAAAGGTGACCTGAGCAGCCCTCGCCAGGCGTGACTCGGTGAGTGTTAGAAATACCCCTCCAGCTGGATAGGAATTCGATTCGAATCGCCGTCACTCCCGGTTAGTGAGCACTTGACTTGAGCAGCGGCAACGTAGATCTCATTAAATTGAACAAGATGGTTAAGTGAATGATATAATGTTGCCGCAATTTATACCTGCTATGGATATAATAATATTATTATTTGATTATACTCAAGTGAATGTTTAGTACAGGTGCTAAGATAGATGACAGGTTAATGTTAAAAATAACTGATAGTACATGTTAAAAGAGTTTAAATTACTTAGGCTTTTCCGCAAAGGGGATGTCAGCCAGCTACACTTATGAAAGCCTTGCATGATCCTTGGTGTCTCTTATTTTCCGTTTCGACCGGTAAGTCTAGCTGAGTACATTCCCGTACTCAGGGTTTATTCCCTCCTGTTGCAGATGATATGCTTTATCAGGGCTTCTGCAAGACCTGCCTCCACCCCACGGGTGACGAGGACTAGATCACTCGGGCATGATCGTCTGTTAGTTATTTTCCTTAATGCTTTTGTGGGATGATGATCTATAAGACTGGCAGTAGTATTTGAACTAAATGCATGTGTTATGCTTCCGCTACTTTATGAACTCGGTTTGTAATAATTTGCGACTCCGTGTGTTGTAAGCGAACTTCCGAACTACTTGTGAAATGTAACGTGTGATGTGTATGTTGAATGATGCGATCGTGGTTGTAAAAGAGTTGGTTTGAAATTCTTCGCGGTTTCGATTGACTACCAGGATTATATGGGCTCAAGTTCGAAAATTTGAGCGTTTCGGCACTTGTTTTTGTACTTGTGCTCTTATAATTTGGTCGGTTCTGTTATATTACACATCATGAGCTCATTTTCTAGATTCAACACTAGGTTTGCAAGCTCACAAACATGTCATATGCTACCACTAGATCAATCAAACATAGAAGCAATAGTGGTACCATATATACATCAAAATAATTTGATTTTCATGAATGAGCCTATTTATCATGCAAACATGTCTATATGTTCTAAACATGTCCTTAGTAAAGTATGAATGATATGCCAAACAACTTTACCTTGCTATGTTGGAGGAGAGACATGTCATATAAGAATGTGGGGGCGCACTCATTTCAAGTTGGAGAAATCAAGTATGTTCAATTCATTCTTCAACTTGTAAAATCTTTTCTCATCAAGTGGCTTTGTGAATATGTTGGCTAATTGATCTTCGGTGCCAATGCTTTCAATACTAATATCACCCTTTTGTTGATGGTCTCTTATGAAGTGATGCCTTATGTCAATGTGCTTCATTATTGAATGTTGAACCGGATTTTGTGTCATCTTGATAGCACTCTCATTATCACAAAATAAAGGCATATTTTTGAACTTGATTCCAAAGTCATTCAAGGTGGCCTTCATCCAAAGTAATTGTGCACAACAACTACCGGCACTAATGTATTCGGCCTCAACGGTAGATAGTGCAACACTATTTTATTTCTTTGATGACCATGAAACAAGAGACCTTCCAAACAATTAACAAGTGCCACTTGTGCTCATTCTATCAATCTTGCATCCACCATAGTCGGAGTTCGAATATCCAATCAACTCAAAATTAGACCCCTTTGGAAACCATAATCCAACATTATGAGTGCCCTTAAGATATCTCAATATCCTCTTGGTTGCTTCTAAGTGACTTTCTCTAGGTGAAGCTTGATATCTTGCACACTTGCACACACTAAACATCACATCCAGCCTAGAAGCGGTGACATATAGCAAACTTCCAATCATAGACCGGTATTGCTTTTGATCTACCATGTTGCCACTAGCATCAACACCCAATTGATCATTAGTGCCCATTGGTGTACTCATTGGCTTAGCATCTTGCAGTCCAAACTTCTTGATCATGTCATTGATATACTTCCCTTGACTTAAAAAAGTGTCATTCTTCATTTGTTTAATTTGAAGTCCAAGAAATTAACTAAGCTCTCTAATCATAGACATCTCAAACTCGATCATTAGTGCCCATTGGTGTACTCATTGGCTTAGCATCTTGCAGTCCAAACTTCTTGATCATGTCATTGATATACTTCCCTTGACTTAAAAAAGTGTCATTCTTCATTTGTTTAATTTGAAGTCCAAGAAATTAACTAAGCTCTCTAATCATAGACATCTCAAACTCATTTGCCATCATTTTTTCAAACTCTTCACAAAATTCTTGATTTGTTTATCCAAAAATAATATCATCAACATAGATTTGTAACACAAATAAGTCATTTCCAAGCTTCTTGGTGAAGAGAGTGGTGTCAACCTTTCCCATCTTAAAACCTTTAGAGAGAAGAAAGTCTCTAAATCTCTCATACCATGCTCTAGGTGCTTGTTTCAAACCATACAATGCCTTCTTTAGCTTAAAAACTTGGTCGATCTTCTTGTCGTCTTCAAAACTGGGAGGTTGCTCAACAAAAACTTCTTTGTTGATGTAGCCATTGAGAAATGCACTCTTAACATCCATTTGATATAACTTGATGTTGTGGGCACAAGCATAAGCTAAAAGAATTCTAATTGCCTCTAATCTTGCAACCGGTGCATATATCTCTCCAAAGTCAAGACCCTCAACTTGAGTGTATCCTTGTGCTACTAATCTTGCTTTGTTCCTCACAACCATACCATCTTGATCTTGCTTGTTTCTAAAGACCCATTTGGTGCCAATTACATTGTAGTTCTTCTGTCTTTCAATAAGTTTCCAAACTTGATTTCTAGTGAAGTTGTTTAGCTCTTCATGCATGGCATTTACCCAATCGGAATCTTTTAAAGCATCTTCTATTTTCTTAGGTTCTTCTAGTGACACAAATGAGTAGTGCTCACAAAAAGATGCTAATCTTGATCTAGTTTGAACACCACTTTAAATTCCACTAATGATTTGGTCCAATGGATGATCTCTTGCAATGCTAGTAGGTTGGAGTATTGGGAGTTGGTTGCTTCCACTAGCTTGACCTTGATCTTGCAATTCATCATGAGAACCACTAGAGCTTACTTGATTTGTATCAATTTGCACGCTTTGGTTGATCATTTGAATGCCATCATCATCATCAACTTGCCTTGGCCTAACATCACCAATATTCGTGTTCTTCATTGCTTTTGCCAATTGATCTTCTCTCACATCATCAAGATTTTGAGCTTTATTTTGCGATCCTTAGGTTTCATCAAACTCAACATCATAAACTTCTTCCAAGGTGCTATTAGTGAGATTCCAAACTCTATATGCCTTGCTTGTGGTAGAATAACCAAATAAGAACCCTTCATCACATTTCTTTTCAAACTTGCTCAATCTAGTATCTTTCTTGAGAATATAGCATTTGCAACCAAATACTCTAAAGTAAGCAATGTTGGGCTTTCTTCTATTCAATAGCTCATATGGTGTCTTCCCAAGCTTTCCATGGCAATAGAGACAGTTGCTACAATAGCAAGTCGTGTTGATAGCTTCACTCCAAAATAAATGACTCACATTGTATTCACTAAGCATTGATCTAGCCATGTCAATCAAAGTTCTATTCTTCCTTTCAACTACACCATTGATTGAGGAGTGTATGTTGGAGAGAATTGATGTCCAATACCAAGATTATCACATAAATCCTCAATTCTTGTGTTCTTGAACTCACTACCATTGTTACTTCTAATCGTCTTGATAGTTGTCTCAAACTTATTTTGCACTTTCTTGACAAAAGACTTGAATAGATCATAAACATCACTTTTATCATAGAGAAAGAACACCCAAGTATATCTAGTGTAGTCATCAACAATCACAAAAATATACTTGTTGCCACCAATGCTAGTGTATGTTGTTGGCCCAAACAAGTCCATATACAATAGCTCAAATGCCTTTGATGTGCTCATTTCACTCTTGCTAGGATGTGTATTTCCAACTTATTTGCCAGCTTGACAAGCACTACATGGTTTATCCTTTTTAAATGTGACATCTTTCAAGCCTCTAACTAAGTCATGCTTCAAAAGTTTGTTCAATTGTTTTATTCCAACATGACCAAGCTTTCTATGCTATAACCAACCATACTAGATTTGCTAAGCAAGCATGATGTCAATTGTGTCTCACTATCATTGAAGTCAACCAAGTATAAGCTACCATGTCTAAATCCTTTAAATATCAAATTTGATCTATCAACACTAATGACTTCAACATCATCACTATCAAATATGCACTTGAAGCCAAGATCACAAAGTTATGCTACCGACAAAAGATTGAAATCCAAGCTCTCAACTAGCAATACATTAGATATGTTAATGTCATTTGAGATAGCAATTTTACCAAGCCCCTTGACCTTACCTTTCTTATTGTTGCCGAAAGTGATAACATCAAAACCACCATTTTGACTAGTATCAATTGACTTGAACATACAAGAATCCTCGGTCATATGTTGAGTGCACCCACTATCAAGCACCTAATGCCTTCCTCCGGCTTTGTAATTGACCTACAAAATAAGATCAATTCTTTTTAGGTACCCAAACTTGTTTGGGTCCTCTAAGGTTAGTGACCAATCTCTTTGGTGCCCAAATAACTTTCTTCTTTGAGCTCATCCATGGTGTACCAATGAACTTAGCATGAACACCATTAGTACCCTTGGTAAGCATATAGAAAGAATCAAACTTAATCGAGGATATATTAGCATTGCATTTCTTGTTCATGCAATGTTGCTCTATCTGATCAATTTGCTTGCAACTTTGCAATAGCTACCATTGTTCTTCACAAAACGAGTCTTGTGAGGAGCAAAAGCGGTCTTGCCTTTCTTAGGGTTATAACCCAATCCCTCTTTGTAGAGAGAAGCTATTTGGCTATCCAAGCACATAAGCAAGCGGTTCTCACCACCATAAGCCTTAGCTAATGTGTGATTAAGCTCTTTTACCTCCTTCTTGAGATTTTCATTCTCAACTATTAGTGTGGAGTCACAAGTGAAACCGTCACTACTAGATGAAGATGATGTAGATGAGCTATATTAAGGGTTAGTGGGAGCAACAACAATAGGCTTATGACAAGATTCATCAATTATATCACAAGATATGCCTATGTTGCAAGTTTTAGCTTTCTCAATATTTGTTGGTATGTTTTTACATTTTTCAACTAGAGAGGAGTGAGCTTCTTCAAGCTTAGAGTAAGACTTTTGAAGCTTCTTATGGTCTACTTTTAGACTCTCATAAGATGCCCTAAGCTCATCAAGTTCTTACATGAGGTTTTTCTTATCCTTAAGCAAACTCTTGCACTCCTTTCTAGATTCTTTAAAATATTAAGTGCAATCTTCTAACATAGTGATTAGTTCATCTTTAGTTAGATCATCAACATCATCACTATCACTAGCATTATCATAATCACTCTCATCGTCGGATGATACCTTAGCGGCCTTAGCCATGAAGCACGATGGAGTGTCGAAGAGGGAGACCTTATCTTGGATGGCAATACTAGCATGTCCCTTCTTTTTGCTCTTGTTGTCATCCTCATCATCGCTTGAGGAATCATCACTATCCCATGTAGCAACATGAGAATCATTCTTCTTCTTATGAGAGCTCTCCTTCTTTTCTTGCTTCTTCTTTTATTTCTTCCTCTCCTTGATAGCATCTTCATCATCACTATCATAAGGACACTTTGTAATGAGATAGTCCTTGCTATGACATCCAAAGCATCTCATGGTATGCTCATTCTTCTTAGATGAGTTCTTCCTCCTTGCACGATAGCCTTTCTTCTTTATAAATTTGCCAAATTGATTGACAAAGAGAGTCATCTTCTCATCAATGTCATCACTATTATAAGAGCTTGAGTCTTCATCACTTGATGATTCAATCTTGGACTTGCCCTTGGATGTGGTGGCTTTGAATGCCATACTCTTCTTTTTTTCATCATCTTTCTTCTCATTTTCTTTCTTCTTCTTCTTGACCAACTCATCCTTCTCATCATCTTCTCTATATGAATCATCGGTCATCACTTCTTGAAATACTTATTGAGGAGTTGAATCCTTCAATGTAGTCCTCACTAGCACGGTGATCAATGTATCAAACCTCTTGGGCAAGCTTCTCAAGAACTTCATAGAGAATTGGTTGTCCTTGACTTCCTCACCAAGTGCCTTGAGCTCATTGACAATGACTTGCAACTGATAAAATATTTCCGGTACACTCTCATCATCTTGCATCTTAAAGCTTGAAAATTTTTCTTGTAAGATATATGCTTTAGCGGTCTTTGTACCTTTGGTGCCCTCAAATGTTTCTTCTAGCTTGGCCCAAGCATCATGAGCAATTTCAATGTTCTTCACTTGCTCAAATGTCTTGTCATCTAGTGTCTCATGAAGAGCACTAATAGCAATATTATTGTATTGGAGCTTCTTCTCTTCCATCGGTGTAGGTGCTTCCGGATTAGCAACCTCAAAATTTGTTTCGGTGACCTTCCACACTTCTGAAAGTCCTATGTTTGGTGTTGGTAATTAGTGACAATGCCTAAGTACTAATCATATGCCTAAGTTGTATGTAGCATATGAGGATTAGTATATTACAAGGTTGGTGGCAAGATGGACATTGTGATCATGATGGCCACACTTGGATTTGCACGCAACCCTACATGATCAAGGCAAAGGTATATGCTTAAGGGTTGTATTTTAGTAACTAAGACACCTAGTGGGTGTGGTTACATTATAGGATAGATAGCCGTACTATAAAGAGGGGAATGACGCGGCTATTGAACTCCTAAGTGCCTCTAGGTGTGCATTTCATAATCATATGCATTTGGATAGAACTAATAACGCCTCGAAAAATGATTGTGAAAATGCTAACACACTCACACATGACGAAGATCACTTGGTGGTGTTAGCACATTTGCGAAGGCGGTGGAGTTTGAGCGGTAGAGAGGGTTTGGGGTCCTCTCTCCCTCCCCCCGAGCTTGCGAGGCGGGATTCAGGCGTTTTCGAGGAGTTGAAACGACTATTTTCCACTACGCCGAAAGTCCGGAAAAGAAACAGAGACGAACGGAGGTCACAGTGGTGACCGGACGCTGAACCGGACGCGGTCTTTGTATGACCGGACGCGTCCGGTCAGTGTTCAGTGTCTGCGCTTATTTCAGTTTGATGATCGGACGCGAAGCGCGTCCGGTCACAGTCGATCGGACGCGTTCGGTCGTTCAGGGAGCTTACTGGACTCTAACCGGACGCTGGCACTGTGGCGTCTGGTTATTTCTCCAGCGCGTCCGGTCATTGTGTTGTTGTGCGCTGCTCAGGCTTGACCAGCATGTCCGGTCATTCATGGGACCAGCGCATCCGATCGTTCGCAGTGCGTCCGGTCAGCGCGTCAAGCGCGTCCGGTCAGTGCTTCGCGACTTAGCTGTTGTGCGACCAGCGCGTCCGGTTGTTTGGACCAGCGCGTCCGGTCGTTTGGACCAGCGCGTCCGGTCAGTTGGACCAGCGCGTCCGGTCAGCGCGATTTCAGCTGTTTAAGTTTCTAACGGCTCTATTCGAAGGGGTACGTCTATAAATACTCGTTGGCCGGCTCAAGGCTCTCTCTCTCAAACATTTGACATACTTGTGAGCACTTTGAGCTAAGCAACTCCCCTCCCACTCATCTCTCTTGCTTCTTTGCATATTCGAAGTGAGATTGAGTGATCCAAGTGCATTTGCATTGTGAGATTGCATCTAGTTGGCACTTGGTGGTTGATTTGCTGCGGGATTCTTATTTCTCTTGGTGGTTGCCACCACCTAGACGGCTTGGAGCAGCTTGAAGGCATTGGCAAGAGTTGGTGATTGTTCTTGGCCACCTCCGGTGATTGTGAGGGGTTTGTGCCTACCTCGGCGAAGCGCCAAAGGCAACATTAGTAAATTGCTCGTGTCATTGCAACCTTTTGCCATTTGGTAGGTTCTTGTGGCACCTTTTGAGAGGCTCGGTGTGAGACCGATTAGTCACCGAACCACGTGGTGATGAGGGACACAACGGGGACTAGCGTGCCGGCAAGCACGTGAACCTCGGGATAAATCTTCGTGTCATCACTTTCATATTATGATCAATTGATCCCGGTGTTTAGTTATCTTGTTATTCATTGTTGATCATATTGGTTGGCTCAATATTTCACCCCTCGGTGAAACTCTCCTAACTCAACTCCGCATTACTTTCTTAGTTATCTTTGCTAGCTAGTTTGCTTTGCTTTAGTAGCTCCTTTGTGTAGCTTGCTAGTTGTAGTTGTAGTTACCTTCTCAGTTTGACTTGTGCGGTTGAGTGCAAATACTAGAATTGTGAATTGGATAGGTGACTTGCAAACACCCCATAGGCTAAGCAAAACTCGCATCTCGCTATTTGTTATATTGATAAACTTATTTAGCTTGTCTTTGTAGAAAATTTTAAAAGGCTATTCACCCCCCTCTAGCCATCAAGACCTTTCAACTTCTCTATTGATTGACTTGAGGTGTGCGGTCATCTTAACCTTCCAATATGCATAATTTGTGCCATCAAAGTGAGGTGCCTTTTAGTGTTGTTGATGTGCAAGCTTAATTGAGCCATTTCTTTTTTACCGTAGGTTGTTAAGCCTCAAATAAACGGTGCCTCGGCTTCGATACCACTTGTAAGGTCCAAATGGCTAGAGGGGGGTGAATAGCCTATTTAAAAATCTACAAGCTTCACTAAACAACCACGTTAGTATAAAAGATGGCTAAGCTAATTCTAGCACTAGCTCAACTATACTATACAAGCCACCTATACAATTCTAGTGAAGCAAGGCTATGATCTCTAATACACACCAACAAGGCTAAGTCACTAAGCTACTTACTCCTATGTGATAAAGGCTACACTAAGCAAACTACACGAGGACTAGTACAAGAAAGTAAAGAGTAAGTGACTTGATTCTTATACCAACGATGTAGAGAAGTAATGCACTCGAAGAATCAATCACAATGAGCAATCACAAGAGAAATCCTTGATAAAGAGATGACACAAGATTTTTACCGAGGTTCACTTGCTTCCTGTGGCAGAACCGCCTAATCTAATGCCCTCCCAAGAGTACTCGTCTTCCATTAGACACTAAGTACCCTGGGAGAACACTAAACTACGCGATTCCGTCGAGCACACCGCGAGGGAGAACTCGAAGATCCACATTTTTTTTTCATCAGGATCGTGAATGAGGGAGTAAAGCATTATAAAGTCCTTAACCATTCCTTACATCACTTTTAGTACAACATCAGAGTAATTCATTATGTAATTATAACAGCGGAATCTAAAACATTATCAGAGTTCAGCGGAAATGAAACCATTTGAAACATTAACATGAAGAACGTTTAAATGCATGAAATGATAACAGATTAATAGTATTTTCTTATAAAACTTTTAGTGAGAGTTTTAATAAATAACTCTACTCCGCATCGCAAAGGAAATCCTCGTTGAGCCCACCAGGAGGTTTCCACACACAATTGTCAGCTCATCAGCATCCACCTGTCACCTGCAACAGGGGGAAATAAAACCCTGAGTACTCAATTGTACTCAGCAAGACTTACCCGACAGGAGAAAATAAAAGACTCCAAGGATATGCAAGGCTTATCGGGCTTGCTGGTTTATTGCATTGCAGGAAGCATTACTAACGGTGCATCCTTATATTTATTTTTATTAGCAGTCGTCGTTAGTTCATTAGTTATCCATTCTAGGTAAGCACCTGTTCTACTTTCAAGCAAGTGGTAAGCAATCAGAACCATTTTATCTTCTCTACCAACAACTTTCTTGTTCCAGTTCTTACTACGATGCCATGTCATAGTCAAGTCGTACCGTCTAAGCGACGGCGATTCGCGAATCAATGTGCCCAGCTGGGTGCCCCGAAAACACACGCCCCGCTTGTACCCCGGGCACAAGCAAGACCAACCCGTTCCACTCCTGTCAAGGGGTCCAGGTCCCCATCCAAGCTCGGACTCTAAGCCCCAACACTGCAGGCCCGGCCTCAGTATGGTGCTTAGACCTCCTCAACCCAATATATATATAACCACCCTAAAAAGCCGGTCCGGAAAGAGCCGGAACCCATGACAAGAGAGGAACAAGTCTTCCTAGCCCCCATCCGCTAGTATATGCTCAGGACAATAAATCTGTGACTCGACCAGGGTCCATGCAACGAACGGTCCTTAATTGACACAGGCGGAACAAATGCAACCAGAGCCCCGCTCTGTTGCCCAACCAGGTCCAAGTCCATCCAACCCGTTCCGCCCGGTCTCCAATTATCCATAAACATTTATATTCCATGTGATAGTAACATGATAATAGTAACAATATTATAATTCCTATCTCTCGCGAGTGACAGGCAATCACTCGACTTCTACCGGAGTCCTGTAGCATAGCATTATACACGATCCTGTCATACTAGTAAGACTCATGGGATCAAGATATATATGCAAGTGGGTTTCATTCAACTCCTTAAAACTTAATGCACAAGCATAAAATAAATTGCAGAATAATAGGGGTTATGCACCGGGGCTTGCCTGGGTAAAAGATATCCAAAAGTTAGTATTCCATCTCCGGGGCCTGTTCGCCATGGCACCACCTTTGATTAAACACCAAGTCATCTGGTTGATCCATCGACCCATCAACCATCATCGTTCCTATTATGATATGCAAAAAAATGCAATGCCTGCTTAAGCAGAACAAGCATAGCATCTACCGGTATGAATTTCTCTATAATTAATCATAAGAAAAATATAGTGCAATATTTTCTACTAAAACATGCAATATTATATATCTAATGCATAGAGATAAACACAAGGGTTCCAAAACATCTTGATTTTCTATTTTACGAATTTTCTATGATTTACTATGAATTTCTAAAAGTTCAATACATTTAAGAAAAGGCAAGAAGCTAATGACATAATTAACTAATCACATAATTTCAAATGAGCTCTCAAAATCATGAAATTAATATGGAAGATAGAGTTTGATTTTAGATGAATTTAGGAAGAAGAATTCATGGAATCCGAGTTGATATGATGGAGATATAAAATTCGCAAGATAGCTGTGCAGGTAAATAAACACGAACTTTTGAAAGAGACGTACATGTGCTTGCACATGAAGCTGAGCTTCGTGCTCGCGAGGCACGTCCGCCATGGATGACCGCTCGAGCTAGTGGATGCAAGAATTGGAGGGAGGTGAGTGGCAGCTCGAAGCTATGCTCGACCATAGCGGCCATGGCAGCGTCCGCGGCCGCGAGCAGCAGCACGAGCGAGATGCGGATGGGGAGGGCGAGGTGTTCCATTTAAGCACGGCAGACGAGGCAGCTGCTCTTCAAGGCTCAGTCTCCTACAGTCGAGGTTGCATTAATGAAGCGGGGACGTCCGCAGGGACGGGGCTCGGAGAAAGAGCGTCGTGGAGCGCCGGGACGAGACCCTGGCGGAACACGGACAGCAGCAGCACGGACAGCGGCGCAGCGAGACATGCATTGATTGCACGGCATGCAGAGCAGCGGCAGCTCTCTCTCTTTCTATGCACAGCAGGAAATAAATCGTACGTGCTGCACACTCCTCGTTCTCCTTCATAACTGGCTGAGGAGGTAGGACGATGACTAGGCGATGGAATCAATTGCAAGCAAAGCAACAGCACAGTTCTGAACGTACTTAGTGCTCGATTTATTGCAGTAGTATTCACCTGCCCTTTACCACATGAGCACATCGACTAATCACTGACACATGGTTAAGCATCGCAGTTCGTAGTAATACATTTTAGACTAACCACATGTGCACTGTTGGCTTGACTCGTGGCTCGGTGGGCAGCAAGGTCTTGTGCAGCAACAACAGCGACAGCGCGGCAGCGTGCGCAGAGGTGCAGGGTGGACGTGACGGCTAGGCAGCAGCACAGCGCGGCTGCAGGCAACATCACGGCAGCGTGAGCACGCGCCAAAATTACCCGGGGGCAGCAGGCTAGACGACGGCGGTGAGCATCGAGCAGCTGAGCAAGCGGCCAGTCATGAGTCATTCTTGTGTGTACGTGAGTGTTATATTTTTCGTCCTTCCTTTATTTTATTTTATTTTTATTGATTCTTTATTTAAAAAGCAGAATTTTCCACTATACAATCAATCATATCAAGATAACAGAGAGATTACAAGTATATATATATTTATTTATTTATATATATAAGCATGTATACCCGAATACATTTGACACAATTTGAGTTGTATATCTATTTATGGTTATCAAGGCATGCGTTGTATTTTTCTCACTTTTCTTTTACAAGTTAATAATTGCATTCTCATCAACACCACTTGTTCATCACACTTTACTTAAGCGACATACACAAATCACATTTTTTTTTCATAGAAATTCGCTTATAATTTTTCGTGTGTTGAAATTTTAAAAACCACGGAATTTGTTTTCGATGATTTATCTTAGGCCTTACCCTGGTGCTAAGCAAGCTCGTAACACCAGGGGTGTTACAATCAACCCCCCTTAAAAAGAATCTCGTCCCGAGATTCGGAACAAGAATCAGACAAGGGGAAAACACGATTTCACTTGTTGGCAGAGATTACAATAGGAGATTACACGGCTTCGAAGACTACAACACTCGAGGGTCTAAAGGCATCACGGCTAAGAACAAACTGATACAACTCACAACCTCTCTAGAAATCGACGAAGACGGGGACAGTGGAAAAGCAATAGAAAAACGATTATCCAGAACATGGCGTATGCCCAACAGAGCCAGAAATTGGAGACTGGTACCAAGATCATCGCGAACTCTAAACCTACGAACCCTAGGTGAATTTGAACTTCTCCAACAGAAACCAGATCCCTTCTTCTCGTGTCACACCATCACCCTGACTAGCGACCCTTGCTCAGCGAGCAACGGCTGGATCTCGTACCTCTGCCTCAAACCGCTTCCTTCCCAACTGTTTCCCAAGCTTCTCCCACCAGAGCACGGACGGAGGGAATCAACTATGCGAGCTCTCTGCTTCGGATCGAGAGATGGGTGAAGGAGGAGCACTCAAGGCGGCATTTATAGCTAGGTGGGATGGGGTGGTGGTGATGCAGCGCATCAGAAAAGAACGGGGTAGGAGGGAGTCACCAGTAGATCATGAGGTGGGGAGGGCATCGGCCATGGCGCTCTCCCAGCGCGAGTTGGAGTGGGGGAAGAAGGGAAAGGAGGGGATGGGGTTCGCTCGACGAGGAGGCGTGCGGCGACGGCGTCCAAAAGAAAACGAGAAGGGGGGGTCCGGTACGGGAGCAAGGGCGAGGCTCGAGAGCCGACACCGGCGCAGGGAAAAAGAGGAGGGGCGCACTACACGAGAGGACCAGGCGAGTGCGGCACCACGCCGCGGCCACGCGGGAGCAGGGTGCTAGTGGGCCCCGGCACTGACGCCCTACACCGAATACGTAGCTACAAAAACTCAACGCGCTCATCGCAGTCAAACTAGGCACAGGGACGACGTCAAATCAGGCATTCCGTTACTCCAGAATACCCGAGTACTATATTTTCTTGTAGCTTTTCTCTTTTTTCTTTTCCTTGCCGCATACGAGTTAGAAGAGATAACTTCATCAATAGGTTGTGGATTTCCCATTGGAACACAAGGATATAATTTTTTTTTGAAGAATATATTGTTTTAGCAGGGACAGTACGATAGTGTAACTTGGTAAAGGCATTTGATCAATAACCTCGATACCAGCGCGCACCCAGCAGCACAACCATGTGGTCGCGATCCACAGGAGGCCCTCGGTTCCGTCGCGGCACCATAAGCCATTAACCAGGCGACTGTTACCAATTTACACGCAAAGAAGGCAGTGGGGTCATAGAATCAAATGAGTATTGCAAAGGAAGGTTCAAGCAACAAGGGTCTCTTCCTCAACAAGGAACGAGGAATGCGAATCCCACAACGGATTCAAGTGTTCTGTTGGGACATCCACAATTAACTGATATAGTATACTCCGCTAACCCACATCGTTGATCCACTTTTCTCTTGATGCTACTTCGAGAACCCTAAACAATATAATGTGAGATTTATGAGTAACAAACATGATGATTAAGCAAGCATGTTTCCAACGTCCTTACATGGTACAACATACGGGCACTTGCTCTCGACACATTGCTTGCCTCCTCCGGCTAAACGTTCTCAACCGCAACAAACAACACACAACAAAAGGATTGCAACACTAGAGAACAACGAGGAGAAACACTACTAACTACAGATACATCTCCTCTAGGGCAACTACTCTACTTCATCAGGCCGAACGTCTTCATTCCTGCTCTGGTGGTACTTTTGTTGCACTGGGTTGCGGATCTCTGTCTTCTCCTGGTGGCGGCTGAGTGAGGGGAAGCAAGGGCTCCACTTCTGAAACCTCTGAGGGTGGTGGTGCTGGCGGTGCTGCTACATTGGTTCTTCTCCTTCTAGGCGGGTGGACAGGGATTCCCTCCAAGATCAAGGGTTCCAAACTTTCCCTGGCCAGCGTCCTACGCTTGGCGCTTGTGACGAGATAGGCGTCCTCCAACTCCTGGGCATGTCGATCTCTATCCACCTGATGGGCTTCCGCCAAGGCAGCCTCTCGACTTTCTGCATTTGCCACGCTGGCGTGTGCTTCAGCAAGCTGCACTTCAAGCATCCGGGAGAAGATCTCGGCTTCCTCGGCTCGGTGGAGGCACTCCCTCAGCTCCGCAGCCTGGCGATCATACTGCTCATCCAGAGCCAGCAGGTATGTGGTCATATGAACCACGGTGGGGTTGTCTTCCTGTTGCCCCTGTCCATACAAAACCTCCAAACGAGCCCTCCATACCTGCCGATTCTTGTCCAAAGGTGGAAAGAACCGCATGGGGGTACGGGCAATGGGCTCCTCATAGATCTGACAAAGGTACCGCAAGGCTTTGCGGGCCACAACTTGGTAGGTGTCGCCAAAGCGAAACCCGGTTGCGGTCACATTCCAGGCTTCAGTGACATCAGGAAACTCCTCACTCTTGCCAATGTAGACGGTGACTTTGCATCGCTCAGTGCCATGCTTCATGTACTCACGGCCCTCATACTCAGGATGATCCTTGACTCCGAGCCTTTGCAGGGTGGCATGGAGAACTTTGGGAAAACCCTCAGTGTTCAGGCAGTAGCTGCTAACCCAGACTCCTGCCATCTCTAGTGGTGGTGCGAGGAAGGATTTGCAAGAAGCTTTGCACCAAGGAAGCTAGGTAACTAGGATACTCGGAGTGGCGATATCGAGTGGCTGGCTAGGCCTTTTATAAAGGCAAAACGGTCAGCGATCCTGGCGCAGTCTACCGTCAAGCTTGCACCGAACAACAACAGAGGATTGCCGAATTCACGTGACGATGGACACACGAATGACCAAGGTCATAAAAGACTAGCACGACT
This sequence comes from Saccharum hybrid cultivar R570, assembly GCA_038087645.1. Lineage (NCBI taxonomy): Eukaryota > Viridiplantae > Streptophyta > Magnoliopsida > Poales > Poaceae > Saccharum > Saccharum hybrid cultivar. Next base: position 3,085,989 of record JAQSUU010000041.1, read on the forward strand.
GCAGGGTAGATGACCGACAAGAGCGCAGAGAGGGGTACGAAAGGGCGAGCCACGACAGGCGTGAAACACGGTGAACGCGATACATGAAGCCACAGTATTGAAGTAACTCTTGGACAGACTGATCGACCTACACCACAAATGCACGAACAGGGTATGCATTAATGCACGTCCTATTCGCCCTCACGTTATTGCCGACATATAGGGCAACCGCACACAGATTTTTGGCACATCGCTCCCTCTATAGCTAGTCAATGCTATCGAACTATGCCCGGGTTAGTGTACCTGCAGAAAACTGGATTAAGTCTATCCAAGTCAGCAGAGTGCCATCTATCCTAGATACATAACCATAGTAATAGGGCTATTTATATAACTTCGCATGCAAACGTCCTAACTTTTTGAAAAGATTTTGTTGTCAAATTTTTAATTTAGAAGGGGTTTAAAAGCTTTATTTCCTCATTTACGCTCCGATACCACCTGTGGCAGAACCGCCTAATCTAATGCCCTCCCAAGAGTACTCGTCTTCCATTAGACACTAAGTACCCTGGGAGAACACTAAACTACGCGATTCCGTCGAGCACACCGCGAGGGAGAACTCGAAGATCCACATTTTTTTTCATCAGGATCGTGAATGAGGGAGTAAAGCATTATAAAGTCCTTAACCATTCCTTACATCACTTTTAGTACAACATCAGAGTAATTCATTATGTAATTATAACAGCGGAATCTAAAACATTATCAGAGTTCAGCGGAAATGAAACCATTTGAAACATTAACATGAAGAACGTTTAAATGCATGAAATGATAACAGATTAATAGTATTTCCTTGTAAAACTTTTAGTGAGAGTTTTAATAAATAACTCTACTCCGCATCGCAAAGGAAATCCTCGCTGAGCCCACCAGGAGGTTTCCACACACAATTGTCAGCTCATCAGCATCCACCTGTCACCTGCAACAGGGGGAAATAAAACCCTGAGTACTCAATTGTACTCAGCAAGACTTACCCGACAGGAGAAAATAAAAGACTCCAAGGATATGCAAGGCTTATCGGGCTTGCTGGTTTATTGCATTGCAGGAAGCATTACTAACGGTGCATCCTTATATTTATTTTTATTAGCAGTCGTCGTTAGTTCATTAGCTATCCATTCTAGGTAAGCACCTGTTCTACTTTCAAGCAAGTGGTAAGCAATCAGAACCATTTTATCTTCTCTACCAACAACTTTCTTGTTCCAGTTCTTACTACGATGCCATGTCATAGTCAAGCCGTACCGTCTAAGCGACGGCGATTCGCGAATCAATGTGCCCAGCTGGGTGCCCCGAAAACACACGCCCCGCTTGTACCCCGGGCACAAGCAAGACCAACCCGTTCCACTCCTGTCAAGGGGTCCAGGTCCCCATCCAAGCTCGGACTCTAAGCCCCCAACACTGCAGGCCCGACCTCAGTATGGTGCTTAGACCTCCTCAACCCAATATATATATAACCACCCTAAAAAGCCGGTCCGGAAAGAGCCGGAACCCATGACAAGAGAGGAACAAGTCTTCCTAGCCCCCATCCGCTAGTATATGCTCAGGACAATAAATCTGTGACTCGACTAGGGTCCATGCAACGAACGGTCCTTAATTGACACAGGCGGAACAAATGCAACCAGAGCCCCGCTCTGTTGCCCAACCAGGTCCAAGTCCATCCAACCCGTTCCGCCCGGTCTCCAATTATCCATAAACATTTATATTCCATGTGATAGTAACATGATAATAGTAACAATATTATAATTCCTATCTCTCGCGAGTGACAGGCAATCACTCGACTTCTACCGGAGTCCTGTAGCATAGCATTCTACACGATCCTGTCATACTAGTAAGACTCATGGGATCAAGATATATATGCAAGTGGGTTTCATTCAACTCCTTAAAACTTAATGCACAAGCATAAAATAAATTGCAGAATAATAGGGGTTATGCACCGGGGCTTGCCTGGGTAAAAGATATCCAAAAGTTAGTATTCCATCTCCGGGGCCTGTTCGCCATGGCACCACCTTTGATTAAACACCAAGTCATCTGGTTGATCCATCGACCCATCAACCATCATCGTTCCTATTATGATATGCAAAAAAATGCAATGCCTGCTTAAGCAGAACAAGCATAGCATCTACCGGTATGAATTTCTCTATAATTAATCATAAGAAAAATATAGTGCAATATTTTCTACTAAAACATGCAATATTATATATCTAATGCATAGAGATAAACGCAAGGGTTCCAAAACATCTTGATTTTCTATTTTACGAATTTTCTATGATTTACTATGAATTTCTAAAAGTTCAATACATTTAAGAAAAGGCAAGAAGCTAATGACATAATTAACTAATCACATAATTTCAAATGAGCTCTCAAAATCATGAAATTAATATGGAAGATAGAGTTTGATTTTAGATGAATTTAGGAAGAAGAATTCATGAAATCCGAGTTGATATGATGGAGATATAAAATTCGCAAGATAGCTGTGCAGGTAAATAAACACGAACTTTTGAAAGAGACGTACATGTGCTTGCACGTGAAGCTGAGCTTCGTGCTCGCGAGGCACGTCCACCATGGATGACCGCTCGAGCTAGTGGATGCAAGAATTGGAGGGAGGTGAGTGGCAGCTCGGAGCTATGCTCGACCATAGCGGCCATGGCAGCGTCCGCGGCCGCGAGCAGCAGCACGAGCGAGATGCGGATGGGGAGGGCGAGGTGTTCCATTTAAGCACGGCAGACGAGGCAGCTGCTCTTCAAGGCTCAGTCTCCTACAGTCGAGGTTGCATTAATGAAGCGGGGACGTCCGCAGGGACGGGGCTCGGAGAAAGAGCGTCGTGGAGCGCCGGGACGAGACCCTGGCGGAACACGGACAGCAGCAGCACGGACAGCGGCGCAGCGAGACATGCATTGATTGCACGGCATGCAGAGCAGCGGCAGCTCTCTCTCTTTCTATGCACAGCAGGAAATAAATCGTACGTGCTGCACACTCCTCGTTCTCCTTCATAACTGGCTGAGGAGGTAGGACGATGACTAGGCGATGGAATTAATTGCAAGCAAAGCAACAGCACAGTTCTGAACGTACTTAGTGCTCGATTTATTGCAGTAGTATTCACCTGCCCTTTACCACATGAGCACATCGACTAATCACTGACACATGGTTAAGCATCGCAGTTCGTAGTAATACATTTTAGACTAACCACATGTGCACTGTTGGCTTGACTCGTGGCTCGGTGGGCAGCAAGGTCTTGTGCAGCAACAACAGCGACAGCGCGGCAGCGTGCGCAGAGATGCAGGGCGGACGTGACGGCTAGGCAGCAGCACAGCGCGGCTGCAGGCAACAGCACGGCAGCGTGAGCACGCGCCAAAATTACCCGGGGGCAGCAGGCTAGACGACGGCGGTGAGCATCGAGCAGCTGAGCAAGCGGCCAGTCATGAGTCATTCTTGTGTGTACGTGAGTGTTATATTTTTCGTCCTTCCTTTATTTTATTTTATTTTATTTTATTTTTATTGATTCTTTATTTAAAAAGCAGAATTTTCCACTATACAATCAATCATATCAAGATAACAGAGAGATTACAAGTATATATATATTTATTTATTTATATATATAAGCATGTATACCCGAATACATTTGACACAATTTGAGTTGTATATCTATTTATGGTTATCAAGGCATGCGTTGTATTTTTCTCACTTTTCTTTTACAAGTTAATAATTGCATTCTCATCAACACCACTTGTTCATCACACTTTACTTAAGCGACATACACAAATCACATTTTTTTTTCATAGAAATTCGCTTATAATTTTTCGTGTGTTGAAATTTTAAAAACCACGGAATTTGTTTTCGATGATTTATCTTAGGCCTTACCCTGGTGCTAAGCAAGCTCGTAACACCAGGGGTGTTACACTTCCTGGCAAGCTACTCCTTATTGTGGCGATGCACCCACTTAATGGATCACGAGCTAATCAACTATCAAGAGTTGAACTCTCAGCGGGTGCCGCACATCCACTCACAAGATGGGGATCCTCCAAGCCATGTGCTTCACTAGAGTAGCCAATTCGTGAACTCTCGCGGGGAAGGCTAAAGAACCCCTCACAATCAACTTGGTGAGGCTCGAAATAATCTCCAAGGTCGAGCTCAACACCACCGCTGCTTCAAGCTGTCTAGGGTGTCGAAAAACACCCAAGGGTAACAAGCAATCCGCAGCAAACACGAAGATCAAGTGCCACTAGATACAACTCTCAATGCAATGCACTTGAATCTCACTCAATCTCTCTAGAGTATGCAACCAAGCAAAGAGATGAGTGGAGGGAGAGTTCTCTAGCTCAAAGTGTGCCTCAATATCTCAAATGTGCAAAAGTTACCCCAAACCCTGGCCATCTTCTATTTATAGCGAAGGGGTACGCAGCTAGCCGTTACCGGACGACGCAGTGCAAAACGTGCTGACCGGACGAACCGGTCAGGGCAAGCGAGAACAGTGCGTGTCAGAAGTAGCTGTTGCCGTGACCGGACGCGCTTCAGCGTTTGACCGGACGCGTTGCACCCGGTGTCCGGTCGGAGTCCAGAGAGCTCCTACCGCGACCGGACACGTCCGATCGCACGTGACCGAACGCGCCGCGCGTCCGGTCGGCTCTACGACCAGCACTACCCCTTTGGGTGCCTAACCGGACGCGCCGGTTGCAAACCCTAACACTCGCGCGCCTAGCTGCTGTGAGAACTGACCGGACGCGTCCGGTCAAACTATGATCGCGTTCGGTGCAGCGTCCGGTCACCACAGTGACCACCGTTCGCCTCTGTTTCTTCTCCGACTTCACAAATATGCTAATACCACCAAGTGTACACCACAATGTGTATGTGTGTTAGCATTTCACAAACATTTTTCAAGGCATTATGTTAGCTCTCTACTAGATCCTAATGCATATGCTCAAGACATTGATCTAGTGACACTTGATTCCCGAGCTAACCATGATTGCCCCTCTTGATAGTCGGCTATGTATCCTAAATCCGGTCAATCACTTCTCTACTCATCTTAGACTGGCAAAAGGAAAACCTTATGGTTATACCTTTGCCTTGCGCTCTTAGATCCTTCTCTTCCATTTGATCATCATGTCCATCATATTATGTGCATCTCCATCATGATCGTCATTTCATGTCCATGCACCATTTCTTTGTGATCTTGTGGCCACCACTTCTTGCCATGTACACCTTTATCACATGTGTTGCTTATGCCTAACTCAAAACACTTAACACATGACATTAGCAACTTGGTGTTATTAATTACCAAAACCAAACTTGAACTTTCACCAGGCAAAGTTTTCACTCAAATATTGGATGTCGATAAGAGCAGGCCTCCTGCTGCACCAACGGCAGCTGCACCAACAGCCGCCGACATCCCTGGCCACCAGGCCTGAGCAGGCGCTAGCCCTAGACTGCCACTGACGAAGCCCAGGAGGCGACTCCCGAAGCCATGGACCGGCTAGAGCCCGCAAGCATCCGATGCGCCGCAGCCCTAGGCTAGAGGAACCGCCACCGACGCCTAGGCTGCTCCGGCCAGAAGATCCTCAAGGAGGGGCGTGACCCCCAAGGCCTCAGCCCCGCCGAGCACAGGTGGCCATGGCCACCTGCAGCCGCACGAATCCGCCGCCAAGGAAAAGGTCCACCCCCGATGTGCCGAAGACGCACGCCGCGCCCGGGAACCGCCATGGTCGGCACAAATCCGGCAAGGGGGAGGAGAGATATGGCCCCAAACGTCCCGGATCTAGCCCGCTGGCCGGCCGGCTCGCCGGAGAATCTCGTGGACAGCACCCGGGTATCGTCATGGCCGACGCAAATCCGGCGAGGGGGAGGATAGATCCGGTCCCGGACGCCTCGGATCTAACCCGCCGGCCGGCCGGCTCGCCGAAGAAGCTCGTGGAAAAGGTAGGGGGGAGGACAAGGGAGGCTGCGACGGTGACCTTTTTTTAGGCGGTTCTAGAGCAGCGCCGGTGAGCGCCCCGAGTCGCCCGTTGGGACGCTCGGGGGGATGTCAAGGCAGCAGCGCCGGTAGCCGTGAAAGGTTCCTTATAGTTCTTCTCATAGTTGATGATGCGAATTTTTGTTCAGACGTCGTTCTCCTGTTACAGCAGAGATGATAGCAGCCGCCTCCTCCTCCTCCTTTTTTTTGTTTGTCCCCACGTGGACTATGAAGTCAGATTCAAGGCCAGCAGCCGTTCGTGTTGGTTGCATCCATGGAATTCAGCATCCATATCTGACAGCAGATTTGTTTTCTGTCCATGTTCAGTACACACACGCCATTGTTTCAATGCCCTAGATCGCTAGATAGCGGATGTGTTTCCTACGACAACCACCGGTGTGTTCCATGAAATGCTGCCATCTGCCAACTAGCTAGGGTCCTAGGGATGAGTGTTAAGCACATCACTGTTTCATGACTAGCTATATCTACAACAATTGGTCATTGCCGAAGTCATTACAAATAGTGCGCTAATGATTTTGTCGGTAGATTTATTTAGACAAAAACCTAAGCAATAAACTAAATCTAGAGGCCGCTCGACTTTAAACAAGACAGGTCGTCGCTCATTCCTGCCGTCGTCGGCCTCGCCAGTGCGGAGTTTCCTGCTGCTGCTATGAGAAGTATCACTATTTTCTAGTAAATGTCAGCAAGCATCCGCGCGTCGTAGTAGTAGCTCTATAGTTGATGATTGGGCCTTTTTCCAGGAAATGCTAGAAACAGGTTCATAAAATGCTTCTCCCACCATTGGTAACTAAAGGCATGATGGCCTGAAAAGGTTCGTAAAATGCTTCTTCCACTTCCACGTGGATGCTCAATTATCGTCGCCACTCGCCACTATTTGGTGCCCAATTAATAGGAAACGTTGCGTTCTAATCATGCTCCTTTTAGTGTGTTAGGATCCAACCATTTAACCGATGGGTGGAACAAACTTTTATTTGGGGAAAAAAAGTTGGCCACAAGCCCACAATGGTCCCACTGCCAAACTTTTTAGTCTATACTAGGAGGAGATAGACTATACTGAAGAGTAAAGATATGGATAACAAATTTCCAATACCCCATATCTAGAAACACAGCTATATATGTGTGGGGGGGGGGGGGGGGGGGGGGGGGGGGGGGGGGGGGGGGAGCATGCATAGCGCTAAGACTGTGCCATATGTGCCTAACTAGTCCCACCAGAAAGGGATTGGTGGGCTTGCATTGCGGCAGAAGAGACGGACACTGTGAAGCTGTGACCATCATATATGAAGTACTAAATATAGATTATTTATGAAACTAAAAATATAGGGTGAGGATAATTTGCGAGATGATTTTTTTAAGACTAATTAGTCCATGATTAGCACTAATTTCTACGGTACAAAATATGCTAATGACAGATTAATTATGCTTAATAAATTCGTCTCGCGAATTATCCACTGAATATATAATTTATTTTTTAATTAGTATCCGAAAACCCCATAATTAACCCGATCAAAATTTGATGTGACACAGACTAAACTTTAGCTCGCTGAACCAAATACCAGTGCAGTGGTACAGGAGTTATGGGAGACACATATTGCTGCCCCCTGAACCCTGAACCTGATAAATAGATAGATAGGAGTAGGCTCCAACTCCAGGGTTGGAATCCACATGATTTCAGCAGCCGCTGCCGTCCCTAAAGATGGATGCATGCCCACCAATCCCTTTCTGGTTAAAGCTCCTCCTCTCACTTGACTTCCCCACCACGACATGAAAAGACCGGCTCTTCCCTTCCATGCATGACAGAAGAAAAAAAGATGTCACATGACATGATGAGGCATGTTGGTATAACCTTTAGACTGAATGAATGAACATACATGGCAGACTATATATTTGGGAAAGGCGAAAAACAGGTGGCCTCAAATATTGCATGCATTGAAACGGAAGAATTTTCTTCTTCTAAAAAAAGGGTGAGAACTGGGAAGAATCAGTTCTACCTGCCTCATCACAGATCTTGAGTGAAGAACTGAAGATCATCCTTCTCCTGTCCTCCAGCTCCAACCTGTGGTAGGGTACGTAGCAAATGACCAGATCTGTTCCAGCTCATGCACTGCCATCGCCCAACCCAGCGATGACAGTGGCAAGATCTGACTGAAAAGTTGCTGCAAGGCTGCAGATGAGCACAGCTCACGCTTTCAGAGGCGACTGGGGTTGTGGGTGATGGCAATTAGGTAGTGTTTAGATGGTGTAAAAGTTGGTGTAAAATTCATGTAGCACTTTTTGTTGTTATTTGGTAAAATTTATCCAATCATGGACTAACTAGGCTCAAAAGATTCGTCTCGACATTTACAGACAAACTGTGTAATTAGTTATTTTTTTATCTACATTTAATACTCCATGCATACATCTCAAGATTCGATGTGACGGGAAATCTTGTAAAATTTTTAGAAGTTTGAAGGGATCTAAACACTGCCTTAGTTGCTTCAGATGTAGTACTAGTACTTACTTTAAGGCCGTGTTTAGTTCCCCAAATTGGGGAAGACTAAATTACTGTTTGGCACTGTAGCTTTTTTGTTTTTATTTGGTAATAATTGTCCAAACATTGATTAATTAGGTTCAAAATTTTCATCTCGCAAAGTACAATAAAACTGTGCAATTAGTTTTTAATTTCATCTACATTTAGTACTCCATACATGTGCCGGCATTTTGATGTGACGGAGAATCTTCTTTTTGCATAGTGAAATTTGGGAAAATATTTGGCATCTAAACAGAGCCTAAGCGATGTGAATGAATAAACACTGACATGCATGTGACATGATTGTGTGAAGCTATGGTCCTGCTCCTCAAAGTACTGTACTGTAAAACCTCATATATATACACCAGGGCAGCAAGAATGTCAGTAGTATTTACCAGGCGCCAGAAATATCTGCAGGTAACAACACGTCGGCTGTGTTTAGATGAGGCTGTAAAATTTTTGGAAGCATAATAACTCTTTCGTTTTTATTTAGCAATTAGTGTCTAATTATGGACTAATTAGGTTCGAAAGATTCGTCTCGTGATTTACAACCAAACTGTGTAATTAGTTATTTTTTACCTATATTTAATGCTTTATACATATGTTCAAAGATTCAATGTGACGGGAAATCTTGTAAAATTTTTGGAAATTTGAAGCATCTAAACACACCGGCAGTAATAGATGCCCCCTGCCTGTAGGGCCTCTGTGTGTTTATGAGAGATTCTGGTGGCAGTACGGCGCAAGGTCTTTCACAGGGATTGCAACACATTCTGATGATTAAAATAGATTAAGGCCTTGCTTAGATCCTAAAATTTTTTGAAAAAAAATTCTCGTAGCACTTTCGTTGTTATTTAACAAAATTTATCCAACCATGAACTAACTAGGTTCAAAAGATTCGTCTCGACATTTACAGACAAACCGTGCAATTAGTCATTTTTTACCTACATTAAATGCTCCATACGTGCGTTCAAAGATTCGATGTGATGGGTACTGTACAAAATTTTTTAGGTCTTTTTAGAAACTAAACGGGGCCTAAGTATTCAGAAATCAGAAACATATCCCATTCCAGTAGTATACTTTTTAGAGAGCAGTTATGTCATGCAGCAACATGTCCAAGAATATGAAACACCATGAACCATATGCGAATATTTGACGCTTATTACTTTGTTTCCAACCACAGATTTTGTTTATTTCACGTCTTAAAAAATTTGCATGTGGAAGAGTTGGTGCTGAGTGGACGATGAAGTAGGATAAAATCACCAAATTCGTTCTCAGAAACACAAACAGTAGGCAATAGGGTCTTGTGGGACTGAGATCTTGGGATTTTAACAAAATCAATCACAAGGTACTAACATGAGTGAGACTGATGAGCAGTAGGCAAAGAGACAGCATGACAGAAAACGAGGAAACATGAGCGAGACCATGAGTTGTTGCGTGCATTGGCGCCACAAGGACAAGACGGGAGACACCTACTACACGTACGCCTCTGCCTGCCTCATTCATTGGCTCTTGGCCTCTCGCATTGCATCCCGTCAGGAAGTGCAGAGTGAGAGGGGACTCCACAAGTCCACATCCAAAACTCCAAGCACCAGCTTGCAGCCACGCTAGGGCCCCGGGCAGAGCTGGCGGCCATTTTCGACATGTGCGCCCGGCACAAATGACAACCGGGTCGCCGTCGGCTCGATTCCTTGGACAAGTATGCCATCGATGCCCACTTTCACCCACCCTCTGAATATCCCCAAGAGGCAGGCAACTCCCCTTCTGATGGCAGCATCAGCATGGCTTCTTCGCCGCTCCTAGCATGAATCAGCATCCAACAATGACACCCGCAGGATTCAGACAGCTGCTACAGATGGCCAAGGCCAATATTTACAACAGTTTGAATCATACTTAGGGTCTAGGCACTAATTGCAATGGGCACCACCACGTCGATGGTACTTACAGCTCTACACTAAATGGGGGAAATTAAGTATCTACAATGGTGGATGATGCTAAAGAAACTACAATGGTGGATGATGCTAAAGAACCTACTGTATGAACCAACTGTTGATGGTGTACATGCCGGTTGGTCGGGCTGCTTTATATGACTGGTCGTCATCTGCTCCTAATTGCATTGTGGAACTTGGTACACCAGCACCTTGCGTGCTTCATGAACATGCTGTGGCTGCCACGGTGTCACCACTATGGCCAATTTCTTTGTCACTACGCTTGCGGAGTAGTAGTGGACTCACCAGATGCATGCGCTGGATGAAATTCAGGACCCAATCAACCCAAGGTTGCAGAGTGATCTTGGTCTAAAGAGGCTGCTGAAGAGGAACCTAGTGGGCGAGTCCTGCGTTAGCGACTTTGGCTGATCAGGGTGCCCTTTCACTTGAAGCACGGTCTGCCCTATCTCCTGGCGTATGGCCTCGAGTGTCTTCAGCTCCACCGAGCTCCCTGCTGCGTCACGGACATAGAACGTGTTGATAGCCTTGTCGCCCTTGGTTGAAACTTCTGCTCTTGTGACTGTCAAGCCGTTCTCGCGGAAGATGCGTGTTACGTCCGATAACAGACCCACTCTGTCGCCTGTTGACAGCTCTAACTTCAGGCCCTGCAAGGGATATACAGTTGATGATAAATTTTGTACTGAAAAGCACCGCTGAATAAAACCATCTTCTAGTTTGTAGTTCATCATGTGATCCAACACCAAACTTCAATTCATTACTGTCTACTTACATTAAAACACACAACAGTAGGAAAATAACTGTAAGCAGGGACGAGTTAATTGTGAACATTGAAGAAAAACAGCACGCGCCTCATCAAGAGGAAAAGGACCCAAAGCATTGATAGTGACTCATCAATAAAGTGTGCCAGGCAATGCAAAATGCCAACTGTCCAACAACAATTTACCTCCTACAAGCAAGGAATCACACCATTCAAGTCCGTATCTCAACAACTAAATGAATGCAGAAGTATCATCTGCGACCGCAGAAAAGCAAAACAAACAGCGAAAAGCAAAAGGAAAATATTCACATAGGTGCTGCTAACTATTGCAGAATTACCTCAGATACTCTCCGTTCTATAGCTGCTTCAAGACATTGGATGATTCTCTTTCTTTCGGCTTCCGAATTGACAGGTGAACCATCAATGTGCCTAATGTAATAGTCCTGTGGAACCATGGTGTTAAAGTAGGGCTGTGTTTAGATGCAAATTTTTTTGCAAAACGGCACTGTAGCTTTTTCGTTGTTATTTGGCAAATATTGTCCAATCATGGTCTAATTAGGCTTAAAAGATTCGTCTCGTCCATTTCGTCTAAACTGTGTAATTAGTTTTATTTTTTATCTATATTTAATGCTTCATGCATGTGTCTAAAGATTCGATGTGACGGGAAATCTGAAAAATTTTGCAAAATTTTCTGGGAACTAAACCGGGCCTAGGAAACAAAAGGTTGCATGTCTATGTCCAGCGATAGGAATTTGAAGCTGAAATGTCGTGGTGAGATACCTGGAAAGCGTCAGGGCCCTCAGTATCCATGCTCCCATGGAAAACCACATACTGCATATCTGTTAGGGTGCAAACCGTGTCGAATAGAAGCTTTGGCCGATCCTTGCACCGAATTGTCACCACAGAATAGTCTTTCTGAAGCCAGTTAACGACTGAAACCATTGAAGCGGGGCTGGCACTTGCCCTATCCTTATCATGCCTGTCGTAATCTCGATCCTCAAGCATCATTTGGTGCAGCCTCCGCTCTGTGTGGATTATGCCCATTGCGACCGTTGTCTTGGCGTCTCGACCCCTCCCTTTGAACACATTGCAAAGCCGCTCTTTGATTCTGCCAAGCCTTTGTGCATCAGAAATTGCCAGCCCAGACTTCCTATCAGTGACCTGCATGACGGCAGCTGCTCTTTCGTTATGTGTCCACAGCTCCGCATTCACCACATTGCACTCCAGATTTGTGAGCACCGCGCTCACTTCAGAGAGAAGACCGGGCCTGTCAGTCCCAGTTAGCTCTATCAAGGTGTAGTCGGAGGAAGGCTCCACTCCAATGGCTCTCCTCCGCGAGGGAAGAAAGCAAGAATCAGGCCCGATAGACTGCACAGGAAGAGATTGACAAATTCAACAAACTCAACGGGAATAGGAATATGAACAGACAATGATGCCAAACATTACCTACCTTGTAAATGTAATCTTTTATACTTTCTAGCACAGATTCGTCCATTATCTTGTGCCCACTTTGGTTCGTCACATTGAAGACTGACAGCAAAAACCAAACAGCTTAGGAATTATTACACCATTTTGACGAAAGGAATAGAAAGAAACCAATTTTGATTTTGTCCTACCATCCATGAACCATCCTCCGTCTGAGGATATGTATGCTTTCTTGACTATGAGTTTGAGGTCAGTGAGCACCTGCACCACCTCCAACAGTACCCCATACTTGTTGGCGCTGTCCACCTGTATGGTTCAATTAAAAACTAGTATGTTAGCTTCAGCCACAAACAAGAAAACCCCACCAATGAGAAGCACTTGATTTTTGAGGGACTCACATGAATAACTGTAGCATTTGGACATGAGGTGTTGTCAATAGTGACCCTGAACTCAGAAAAGAATATGAATCAACATGTTAGTATATAACCATGAAAATACTCTGCACACTGCTAAGACTGACAGAGGTTAAGGAAGGAACTGATTTTCTGAAACAAGGAAATTGTTGAAGAATCGGGTTAGTACTACCTTGGAGGGTTCATCTTTTGGATGAATTTCTGGTACTCATCGTCACTATCCCAAGAAGAACAAGCCACCTCTCCATCTGCTAATGCTAATTCATGAAAAAAACATGCCCAGTCAAGATTGAATCAAACCGCAGCTGCAAACCAGAAATGCAAGAGGAAAAAAAAAAGTATGGCCGCGTCCACACGGTGATTGCAGCTATTGGGGCGAGAACAGCTAAAATGGGCATTTTTCAGTTCCCGAAAATCAAATAACTGAATTCACAACTCATCAGAAAACAAAAGAAAAAAAAATAAAGAGCTCGTCGATGTTTTCCAAGAACACGATGAAACAGAGACCGGAAGAATCCGATGGAATCCTTCAATTCATCAAAGCGGTAAAGAAGGAAAACTGAAGCTGGAACAATTTCCCCACAGGGAAACAGAATCAAAACGGCAAAGAAGGGAAAGAGTCCGCCATAGAAGGAAAGCACTCCCCGCCGCACGGGAGCTGGCCGACCAGAGCGACACCAAGAAAGGAAGGGAGATGGTTTTGACATACATACCCATGCTTGCTTGGTGATGATGGCGGCGATGATTGAACTCAATCTTGCAAAGAATCGAGAGCGGAGGGACTAGGGATCCCCTGCCCTGCCCTGCCCTGCCGCCGGAAGAAGCCTCCCCTTCCTTCGCGCGCGCTCTCTCTCTCTCTCTCTCTCTTCCCCCAAGCCCGCCCACCCCCACAGGATGACAGGAATGGCAACGGCAGCAGCAACAGCAACTCCCCCTTGGAAAGGCCAGGATTGATTCCGCCTTTTCGTCGACCGGTGAAATGAAACGCACACGCGCCCCCAACCAACACGCCCCTCCAGATGTACCACTCCTCACAAGTCACAACAACTCAACAAGGCAGACGGAGGGTACGCGAGCGTGGCTGCGCCGGCCCACCTGTCAGTCACCTAGGTAGGGGAGCACGTGCGCCGTGCAAGTGCAATGCCTGTACCGCACCACACCCACACCAGACCCAGAGGGATTTTTATTTTTAACATTTTTTAAAACTATTTTCAAATCTGATATTGTTTAATTTTTATTTTCAAATCTAACAATTTTAGACGTGCCTACTGTCGCGCCATGCATGGCGGCACGGCGGAGGTGGTGACGTGGCGGTCAGCCCATGAATCGTAGGGGGTATCATCCTCTGTCAAATCAATGACTAGTCTTCCCTGAGCCAACATAGCATGAAGTATCTTAGTTGGTACTGATAATGGCATAGCATGAACTGGTACTAGTATACCATCAATCGGTGTTGTCATAGCATCTCTGCCATCGTCCGAATCATCTGAATCACTGCTAACTACATCACTGATCCTGCCCTCCTTGTCCCGCTGGACCCGTTCGCATCGAAGTCATTGCTTATAAGGCCTACTGAGAACCGCCTTGAATCATCGACTGTCATTGGAGTTGAATGAAGCTGCTCATGTGTCAACTGACCGTCCAAATCCATAGTACCCATAGTTGGTTTCACATGGACCCCACATTCTTGTTGAGTATCACCATCGAAGGATGGCCTGTCCTGGAGACCATGCATCATATACCCATTCTCCATCACCACCTTAGCCATGGCCACATTGGAACCTTGGATTACCCTATTGTAGCAGGACCAGTGAGCATGGTCGCACAAGGGCATCAGCACACAATGTGTCCTAGTCTTCCACTATCAGACCTCCCCTTCAGTGTGAAATCACCGCCAAACTTTTCCTTCAAACGGACACAAAGATCGCTGAAGCTAGGAGGTTCATCAAACCATTTCAATTCTTCTTCCATATCCTCAAACATACCATCTTCTCTCCTAACACTTCCTCTGTAAAAAACTCTGACACAACAAGCCATCAACAAAAGCATTTCAAGAAACTTCATCAAGTCGTCGAAATCGTCGTGCCTACTGGCTAATCTAGTATTAATACCTATACTAACTACACCTATACCAACTAACTATACTAACTAATCTAATATTAATACCTATACCAACAATTCTAACTAACTATACCAACAATTCTAACTAACTATACTAACTACACTAATATTAATACATGTACTAACTATACCAAGTAACTTTACTAACTATACCTATCTAGCTAATAATAAAAGTAACCATTAATAATTAAACTTCACTAACTTCACTATGTAATTATATAAATCACTATTCAGTTAAACAAAATTTGAATCCAAACCCTACCTAACAAAAATTTGATTGAAGCAACAAATGTAGAAGAGGATTACCTCGACAAACAAGAGGGGAAGATTAGGGCTCACCCCAATCCACCAAATGAGACGAGATGGTCACCGGCGGCAATGGTCGGCCGGCAGTGCGCTTCTTCTGGCCGTCGGCGGCAGCTGCTTTTAACGTCCGCAGTTGGTGCACGAGAACGACATGGGGTGGCAGGGGAGGGAGAGGAGAGAGGATGGGGTGACATAGGGAGGTGGCGAGATAGGGCGGCGCGGCAGTGGGGAGAGAGGGAGGCTACGGCGAGGCAGTGGTGAGAGAGGGAGGGACAACGCAGCAGTGGGGAGAGAGGGAGGCAGCGGTGCGGTGGCAGGATGACAGCGGCGCGCGACAGTGGGTAGCGTGGCGGCTGTGGCAGGGGGCGGCACGGCGGCGGTGGCAGGGAGGGGGTGGCACGGCGGCGGTGGGCAGCACGGCGGCGCGACGGTGGGGTAGGGCGGCAGCATGGTGGCGGTGGCAGGGAGGCGACGACGCGCAGCAATGGGGAGAGAGGGAACCAGTTCAAAATTTGGTTAAGTGAGTGAGAGAGAGAGGAAGGGAAGGGAGGCTGGGCCGCATGCCTGTACAAGGGCTGCCGTGCTGTGATGCGTGGCGCGGCAGCCCCGCGCCATGATCCGTGGCATGTTAGGCTCGGCCACATCAGCGGTCAGTGCCGCGGCTGATTGCCATGGTAGCGCCCTGTCATAGAACCTCCTAATTATGATGGCCCACAAGTACCCGTCATTGTCATAATGACCTCTGATGGCCGTACTTATGTTCACCATAACTTAAAAGGCCTGCTTTCCTCCGAACAGGATCCAATCACAGGAGTATTGCAATATTACAACAGTTTATTCAAAATATTCAACAGAGTAACATAGCGAAAGTCTTACAATAATATAGGTTTACAAACCAGTTTTCAAACTTCAAATCTTATGTAACATTATTACAAACCAGTAGTAGAGAAGTATCGGTATTAACTTTATTACAACACACAAGCGAGATGCCTTGCCCAAAGGCCACACAGTCTACTCATCGTCGCTTTCTTCAACCACGACGGTCATGCAACAAGGCTCGAAGCAGACTTGTTCATGAACCGCACCTGCAACAAGGGGTTAACAAACCCTGAGTACTTGAGGGTACTCAACAAGACTTACCCGACTAAGACAAAGACTCCAAGGGCATGCTAGCTTTAGGTAATCAAGGTACGAGTATTCTAGAATCAAGATTTTCCTTTGCAGAAAAGCTTACTAAAGTAAGTCCTTACCTTCAATATTTTACTTTTACCATTGATGGTTCATTAACCAATTCTAGGTGATCCTAATCTAGATCAAAGTAATTATCATCAAAACCTTTCTCATTCTTTCTTTCAATTCCAGTTCTTAACTACGATGCAAGTCAGGTGATCAAGTCTCCATAACCGAGGAGCAACGACGATTCGAACCGATTATACCTAGCTGGGGATCCCTAACCTCACGACATATGTAGAACTGAATCTTGCATATATCAACCCTCATTTAGATCTCCCAAAACCAGAATGTGTCCATCGCCACCCGAGAGTACAGTACTCCTCGAACTCGACCAAATTCTAGCCCTGAGGGTACACGCTACTCTCGCCATCTCTCCACTCCCAATGCGAGGCTAGACGTTCTCGTAATAGAATCACCAACATTTTGGGCTTACCCAAGGCATGAGGCTAGTTGCAAAGTCTTGAACACAACAGGCTTACAATGAACGGACCTTAACTGACAAGGCGGAAACACTACATTGAGACTCCTTTCCCAATGCATGTTAGCAGTGGCCAAACCACCCGCCCGATCTTTCAAGTTCATTCTCATATTTTAATATTCATTCAATATGTCGTCATGGCTATATAAACATTGCATTTAAAAGCTTAACTTCTAAGCATAGCGAAGCATACTATGCATTTTCCGTAAAACAGGTATCAAGGTTGATATCACAATAATCAAGGATGATAATGCAGCAATTGGGTTATCACTCAACTCCTAATTACTTAATGCAGTAAACCATATTATAAATAATAAAACATTTGTAAAATTCAAGGTAGGGTTTAAATGCACCGGGGCTTGCCTTGCTCGGACACGACGACTGACTCAGACCCGAGAACTCCAACGTCAGGTCCGAAACCCACCGACGATCGCTCTTCTCTAGAAACTGCCTCGACGGCTTCGACTTCTTCGAAAGCGGAGACTACACGAACACATAACATGCTTTAACATGATGCTCGATGATAAACATGATGTTTGATGATAACATGCTACGAGTTACGACTGGAGTACAACTTCCTTCGCGGTACAGTCGCAAACTGAAAACCTACTAACTAGTAGCGACGATTTCCAGCGATACCAGCTTTTAACCTAACAAGTTACTAACGAGCTCAATCATGAAATTAAGGTGCCAGAGATCACCAAAGGGTAGTGACCTAAGGACATCACTCAATCAAAAGGCACACAACACTTAAAGTTCTTAAATTAACATTTATTTATTATTTAAATAATTAGGACATAATTAGAAGTTAATCAAATTTTACCTAATCAAGCTCAAACTTTTTCTATGGATTAAGAATGATTTATAACAGTGTCATAATAAATTCCATCATTTTTGGATTAATAAATTAATTATTAAAATTCATGGAAGTTGCATTTAATCTTTATTAGAACTAATTAATTCTACTGCACAAAGTACTCAATTTCAGCATTTAACATTTTTCCTAGATAGTTTATACATTGAGAAGCCTACACAAAAATTTTCATGAATTTTGGAACTCTACACAATTTTTAGTGAAATAAACAAATAACAACACTATTCATTTATTTGAAAAAGAAAAACAAAAACGAAATCGGGCCGATTCTTCCTTTCTCCCGCGGTCCGGCCCAACTAGACGGCCTGCTTACGTGCGCCCACACCCGCGCTTGGCCCAGCCGCACGGCCCAGCCCAGCATCGGCCTGCCTCCGCCCGCGCGCGCCTGCTCTCCTTCTCTCTCACGCTGACACCGCGTCCCCACATGTCATCGCCTTCCTCCCGCTCGCCCGCTCGCTCCCGCGTGCCCGCGCTCTCTCCCGCGGTGGCTGGCCGGTGACCGGTGCCTCGGTCGACAAACCGACTCCACCATCACCATCTACACTACCCCTCGGTTCCATTTTGCTACTAAACACCATGGCTCGAGCTCCGGCGACAGCTCACCGACGACGGTGGCGGCTCGACGGCCACGGTGACCGGTGACTCGACGGTACAACGCGGTAGCGATTAAAGCGAGTGGTCAGGGAGTATCAGGGGCGTACCACGATCACGAAGGAGTGATCGGTTGAAGCTGAGAGGCTCTGGAGGCGGCTGGCCACGGTGGCGGGGTTCGACGGGAACGGCGGCGACCCGAGGTGGAAAACGACGGCTCCCCGGCGATCCAAGCGGAATTGGGCCAACTCAACTGGTTCACGAGGTGCGCAAGGATGAGACGGAGCTAAGGGTGCGGTTGGCGTGGCCGGAGACGGCTTGGTGGCGGCAGCGGCGAGCGACGGAGCTGCGGTGGCGACGGTGGCGAAAACGGAGAAACAAAGCCGGTCATGGAGAGCTCGCATATATATAGGGAACGACCACGGTTACTGCACTAGAAGACGCGCGATGTCGTGCTGGCGATCGAGGACACGCCTGGAAGCTAGCCGAAGCCGTCCGGCATCTTGCCGGCGCCCATACCGCGCGGTGGTCGGCGGTGATTCGTCGGTGCACTGTAGCTGCCCCCCCCCAACTTTTGAAATTCAAACTGATTTTTCAAATTACTTTCAAATTCATGTAACAACTTGAAAAACTTCCAATCTATGAAATCTTCAGAATTTCAAGCTCTACAAGTTTTGTATTGAACACTTTTTCAAATTCACACGGGATTTTGAAATTTGAGTTTAAATTCAAAAGGGGACACAATTTTCAGATTTGGTAATTTAGAAATTACTTTTGATTTTATATTGAAACTTCAAAATCTCCAAACATCAAAGTTGTACATCTCGACCAGACCTACAACTTTTCTGTTCAAAACTTTTTCAAATTCTGCCTCCATTTTGAAATCTTAGTTTGGGGATAAAAAATGAATCAAATCTGAAATTTGTTTATTTTCAAAATTGCTCCACATTTTACACTAAAACTTTGAAAAATCAAAACACCAAAGTTGTAGCCCTTGAAAAGTTCTACAAACTTGGTTTTGAACTTTTTCCAAAATTTTGCTTAGATTTTGAATTATTTCAAAAGGGGTAAAACAGGGTTTTGAAATTTAGGGTTTTCGGAGGAATTTTAAATTGGAATTTGTTGCTACTTTGATTTGTGATTACTTAGTGATCAAAACCTCACCCAAGGGCATCATTTGGACCAACATGACATGGTTGACCAAATGCCACTCTTGGTTGACCAATTAGCTTTTAAAATTCTTTTACATTTTTCCCCAATTTTGAATTCGAATTCGAATCGAAAAACTCGTGACAAGTTTTGGGACTCCAATTCAAACTCAAATTTGGAGTTTCATTTTAGAGGTTGTACTTGAGCTCATACCCTACACTTGACACTAGTGTGCAACACAGTCGCACACCTCAAATTACGCAGGGCATGGACTAAGCATTTGCGGTGGTATTAAAAATTAGGGTTTTCGGGTTCGGAGCACACCACTGAGAAACACATTCAACCTAGATAAGTAAACTTGTTTTAGTTGATGCATAACAAGGTTAACCTAACAGGGATGCTTTGCAATGCATTATGATGACATGGCAGATTAATTAGCACTATAACACCCAGGGTGTTACACACCCTCGCCGCGCTGCCATGCATGGCGCGGCAGTGTGATTTTGCCGCGTCGTGCGAGTAGACGTGGCCAAAAGTGTTAGATTTGAAAAAAAACAATGTCATATTTGAAAATAGTTTTTAAAAAGGGTTTAAAATAAAAAAAAATCACCAGAGGACTATGGACTAGGCTAGAGAGGCGAACGTTCGATGGCCCAGCGCAACTCTGTTCCCAAACTCGTCAATAATAACACCTCAGGGCAAACATTTGAATCTTAAGTCATTTTTGACTTTTTTATATATAGTTTTGGAAATTTGATGTTTCTACCCCTACTTCAGACTTCAATGGTGACTTTGTCCTCACTTTTTAACTTTGTGATTTTGCCCTCGTGATTTTGAAATGAAGCAACCGTTTATCCTTATTTTGTTACACTGTTTAGCCTAAGTGGATTTAATGGCAAAAAGAAAGAAAAGATACCCACATGAAATGGCAACAATACCATCAGCAAAAAGTTTCCTTGGGTCACATTCTCTCTCACCTTTCGCTCGACCACATCATTATTGCGCAGGTGGACGCTAGGGTTTCCTTGGTTGGCGACCTTGGGCGGCGCGACTACTGGCGTAGTCGGCTCTTGGTCCCCGCGATGTCCCCCTTCCCCTACTACCTCACCACCATACCCCAACGGCTTAGGCTCCGCACGGGCAGAGGCTACGTTCACAGCCTTGTCCGATGACCAGGACCTCCCTAGGCGCCACGTGGTTGGAGGCTACACTTCGAGCCCCAGCGACCTCCCCCTGGCCGATGACTCCCCACCCCAGCCACCTTGACAGCACTAGGAGGGTGCGTGATAGCACCAAAAGGGCATGCCGACTACCTCGAAGCACCAGTCGGTCAGCTCTAGGACATCTACGATAGCCACCATGGAAGAGCCTAAGTATTTTTTTTCTTCAATCTATGAGATGGGTGCTTCAGTGCAGTGCAAAATAGCAGCGATGTCTAGATTTGTTAACATGCATATTTGCTACTGTGATTTGTAGGCCAAATCACATAGAGCTGAAACTTCTTGTTAGAGTTCGGTCGTTTTTTAGCTTGCGAGATGGTGGTCCAAAGTCGTGGTGGCACAATAGAACTTTGCCAACCAAGGTTGTTGACAGGCATAGCTTTGGGATGTTGCAGCTAGTTGATTGCATTGCTGAGCACTACTTGCGGGGTTACAAATAATACATAACTTTATGGCATGATTTGGAGAATTTACTCTGTGGAGATAAAATATGATGAAAATATGTTAGAGTGGTTTCTGATCAATGTAGAGAAAGGATTAGTATGCATCAATGCTTAGATAAATGATTTTGAGGGGCCACCGCAATTTTCTCCAACAAAGTGAAGGTTTCACCCTACTATGTGAACTGTTGTGCTCATGATTGAGGAAGGCACTAGTAAGAGAGCTACAAATGAGAGAGCAACCAACTAGAGAGCCACAAATGAGACAACCACAAATGAAGTGGACGTACTCTGATACAGATTAAAAAAGGAGAACCGCCAAAAAAGGTGCCTCTGAGGATGAGGCTGTAGGGGCTGATGCAGAGGGGACGTACTCTGATATGGATTTACTTGTGGCACTAAGTGATAGCAGCTATGACGACAAGAAAAGATTTAGGGCCATATGCAAGAGAGCTAAACAACATTGCAAGTGGACCTTTTTTTGCATCTACAAGCAAGAAAAACATTGGATGCAATGTAAATGATGACTATTGAATTCGTCTTTTTGCAAGTGGACCTATTGTATCTATCTATATCTAAATCTCTTATAAAGTTAATGCCCACTACAAGTCTATGTCAACATGTAAGCCATCCACATCATTCCCCACTAATAGCCATGTCATCCCACTAACTTTAAACATCTTAATTGCAAGTTATTCACACACTCATTTTTGTTCTAAATTCTTTGCAATTCCTGCAGCAACGTGCAGGCATCTTCTAGTTTACATAACATTGATGGTTCATTTTTGTACATTTTCCTGATGCAAGTTAAGACAAATGGACCAAAGCATACTTGTGGTTCATTCAATAAGTGTGGTCAGACAACGACCTCTAATAATTGGGTGGTCGATAGAGTGATCGACTTATTGAGGGATGACTCTAAAGTGGGACCAGCTAAGTTGAGGAACAAATTGAAGAACAAATACTTGATGGATGTTCCCTATGTCAGAGTTGCTAGAGGTAAGTTGAGAGCACTAGACATGGTATATGGGAAATGGGATGATAGTTATGATTTGTTGCCTACTTATCATGTTGAACTTGAGATCAGTACCTGGTAGTGTTGTGGAGCTAGAGACTGAAGAGCACAATGGTGATGTGTGTTTTATGAGGTTCTTTGTTTCTCTTAAGCCAAACCATGCTTAGATGGCTTCTTGCAAGGGTGTAGACCATACATTGCCGTGGATGCAACACACTTGACAAGGAGGTCGAGAGGTCAGTTGACATCAATTGTTACATCGGATGATCATAATTGGTTGTTCTCAGTGGCATATGGATTGATTGAGATCGAGTCTAGGGAAAGTGGACTTGGTTTGTCAATAACGTGAAGAAGGCTATTGATACACCTCTAGGTATATACATTCCCTTTTCTAACTATTTTGTAAGTTTCAAGTTTCTTTTCTAACATAGAGCAAAATATTCATATAATCTTGGTCATTAGCATAGATACAGGAAAGGGAATAGGATTGGCGGTTGAAGATGTGTATCCTATAGTAGAACATAGAGAGTGTATGAGGCACTTATGGAAGAATGTGAAGAAAAGTTATAACGGTACTCTTTATGGCAATAATTTGTGGTGTGCTGCCAAGAGCTTCATAATTTCAAAGTTTAACTACTTCATGAGGAAATAGAGGAGAAGGATCCTAAAACCGCTGAATGGTTGGACTAAAACCATCCATATGTGTGGAGTAGGCAAATTCATTGAAGACTGCAAGGTAGATTATATCAATAAAACCTCTCTGAATGTTTTAATAGTTGGATAAAAAACAAAGGACTTTCATATTGTTGAAATGCATGACCATATTGGACAAATGATCATTGAGAAGTTTGTTTCGAGGTCCAAGATTGATAGTAATATGGCAGGCATTATAATCCTAGCTATAAATGATTTGAATGCTAAAACAAAGAGTATCAAAGACCATGAGGTTTTAATATGTGGGTCTGGGAAAGCTAAAGTAACTGTGAATAGATTCAGGCATGCAGTTAACTTAGAGGAAAAGATTATAGCTATTAGGCTTGGCAAGTGACTAGAAAACCTTATAGCCATGCTTTATTTCTCATTGCAAAGATCAGTAGTGAGGTATAGATGGATGATTTTGTCAATGAATACTTCTCTGTTGATAGGTTCAAAAAGTCATATGCAAGTAAATTCAATCCAATAGCATCCATATATCAATGTTCTCATGTTGATGTAGGCTACAAAATCAAGAAACCCAAATTGAAAAGGAAACTCG
This sequence comes from Saccharum hybrid cultivar R570, assembly GCA_038087645.1. Lineage (NCBI taxonomy): Eukaryota > Viridiplantae > Streptophyta > Magnoliopsida > Poales > Poaceae > Saccharum > Saccharum hybrid cultivar. Next base: position 3,109,707 of record JAQSUU010000041.1, read on the forward strand.
GGAGGCCAACAAAATCTACGATCAAGCCATATGCCGAAGTTGGCACTAGTCAGAAAGTGTGTTATGAATGCAGTAAACTAGGCCGTATAGCCAAGACTTGCCAAGGAGGTCCCACAACTAGTCAAAAGAGGAGGCAGTCAACACCACAAGATGGATCACGACAGGGAAGCACTGACCCAATCTAAGTCATACATGCATTGCTACCCAATTCCATTTATTTAGCCCAATTACTGATGTGTACTTGTACTAACACTTTTTTCAACAAACATTAAGTGAAAGCACTAATGCAAAGTAGTACTGCAACTGGAAGGAGAAGGGGAAGAGGAAGGGGTTTAAGAGAGGACAACAATGAGCCAATGTATGTGATCCATGCATTTGTCCATTACTATTTTTTCTACAAATTCTAGTGTTGCTAACAATATACTTTCTTCTTGTGAAGTGCAAGTGGTACAGGAAGGGGAAAGGGAAGGGGAAGGGGAAGTGGGTTAGGAGTTCAATATTGAGACAAAGTAAGACATGCAAGTATTTCTTTTGATTACTAAGTATTTTGGTAATCCCCTTTCACACATGCTAACTTTACTAACATAATTTTGCTCTTTTCATACAAATTACAAGTGCAAGTGCTTCTAGAAGGAGAATAGGAAGGAGAGAAAGAGGAGGAACTTCCGGGAGGCTTGATACTATGTTAGGTTTGAATGCTTGATATGTAGCTCATTACTAGTTGCCTAGTGAACTCAACACTAGTTTCTTATGCTTACTAGTTAGCTTCTACTAGTTAATGTGACTTGGACCTATATGCTGGCGTGTTCCTACTTTTGTTTGATATGTCATTTGGACCTATATGTTTTGCATGTAATATACTACTGTTGAAAGCCCTAGTTTGGTTTTGGCTAATTGATGAAACCTAGGCACTAACATTTGTCATGAGTGTCATGTAAGATAGGTTGGTACATACCAAGTGATGGAGCAATGTGATGAAGTCCATGGAGGTGGAGATGGACATGTATCGGTGGTGATCAAGCTCTAACTTAGAAAAGAAGAAAGAGAAAAACAAAATCAAGTGTTGATCAAGGCAAAGGTATCAACTAGGTTTTGGCACTCGAGACACCATAGAGGGTGTGAGTGTGTTTATGATAGATAGCCATACTATTAAGAGGGGAAAACCTTAGTTAAAACGGTTGTCAAGTGCCACTAGGTGTTGTTGATCATGCATATGCATTAGGACCTAGTGTACTAACTTCTAACCCTTAAAAATGCTTTGAAAATATGCTAACACACGTGCACAATGATAATACACAATGTGTTTAGCACTGAGCAAGGGTGAAGAGGTAGAAGTTGATTTGGAGATGAAAAAGTGAACAGGACCCTAATGGCGAGAGCAACAGGACCATTGGTCTAAGTTAACAGGACCCTAGAGGAGATGGTCCTGTTGGTGGAACCGAACTCGGTCCGGTTGCTTTTAAGGTGATTTGGACCTCTCTATGTTGAATAGGACCTTGGTGGGGCATGGTCTGGTTGGTGCTTCTCTCAATCTAGTTGCCTCGATCCGATTGGTTCTAAAAGCTCTATGTGTTGAACAGGACCAAGGTGAGATGGTCTTGTTGAACAGGGCCCTGGTGACTTGGTCTGGTTGTAGGAATAGAACTTGGTTTGGTTGCTTTGGGAGCTCTCGGGAGCTCTCTAGACTGAACATGACCAAGGTGTTCGATGGTCTAGTTGTTGTCTAAGTGTGTTTTTAGTGACCGTAATCCGATGGCCGCGGTTGAATGGAGGGACACGTGGCGGCTTCCTATAAACCAGACCCTGATGGAGATGGTCCGGACCCTAGGTTCGGTCTGAGGGTCCGGTCGCCCCTGCGAGTGCATAATGGCTAGTAGAGTTTTGGGACCTCTATAAATACCTTGGGGCCAGCTCTAGCTCACTCTCTTGCACATTTTCATTAGTGATACATCCTTGTGAGCTTAAGCAAACACCTTCCACTTATCTCCTTCATTGATTCATCATCAAAGTGAGATTGGGAGTGATTCCTAGTGCATTTGCTTGAGTGATTACATCTAGTGGCACATGGAGATCATTGTGGCTGCAGATTTCTTATTACTCTTGGTGGTTGCCACCACCTAGACAATTTGGAGCAGCGGAGGAGCTTTGGCACGAGTTGGTGATTGTTCATGGCCATCTCCCGGTGATTTGTGAGGGGTTCTTGACCTTTCCTCAACGGAGAGCCAAAAGGTACTCTATTGGATTGCGCGTGTCATTGAGTTACCCTCACTTCGGGTAGGTTCTTGCAGCACCCTAGTGAAGGGCTTGGTGTGGTGCCAATTAGCTCATGAACCACCAAGTGTGCGGTCGACATAACGGGGACTAGCGTGCCGGCAAGCATGTGAACCTTGGGAAAAAATCGTATGTCACTTTTCTCATTGGATATCTCCCGGTGTTCATTTGGTATTCATATTGTGATTGATTGTCGCTTGCCTCGGACGGTATCACACTCACCACCGCTCTTGCATTACTTCTTACATACTAACTAGAGGTAGTTTGAGTAGTGTAGCTCTCTTGCTAGCTAGTTGAGTAGCTTAGTGTAATTAGTTGTTCTAGTTAGCTAACTCACTAGTGTAGAACTAGAGACATAGCCTTGGGTGATCTAGAGACATTAGCAACTAGAATTGTTGGTGTAGGTCGCTTGCAACCCTTATAGAGCTAGAGCAAAATTGCATTTCACCATTTAGGTTACTAACCCTTTGCTCTAGTGAATTTGTAGTGAATTTTTATAGGCTATTTACCCCCCTCTAGCTATTTAGGACCTTTCAACTGTATGATGGCATTTTACATTGATATGTAGGTATGCCATCTAGACATACTAAATTGACCTGATGTGTTGTCATTAATGCAATATGTGTGATACTAATTTGTTGTGTGATATTAGTTTGTGTTTATATGGATTGTTAGCTAAAATGTTGTTGAATTTTTTTTTTTCTAAATATTGTTATATTTTGCACTAATTGAATTGTCTAATCTGTATCAAAATTGCCAATCTGCTGATATGAAAATAGGGGTGAAATACAAATAGTAAAATAAAATATGGGTAAAATCATATGGGCAAACTTGTTCTTTTGTTCAAAAGTTAACACCGTTAGGTGGACTTATAACGGTGGACTTCATAGTATAGGGGCAAAGTCTCCCTTCATTTTGAAATGATTGGTGCAAAATCACAAAGCTAAAGAAACAAGGGGAAAACCACTATTTCGCCTCAAAATAGGGGCATAAACACATAAGCCCCTATAGTTTTTTTTTCTATGTATCTAGATATAATTAATTTTTAGGTGCAAAGCAAAATATGCATATATAGATAAGCCAGAACAACTTACAATTTGGAATGCACTCCTAGGTGGTTCAAGTTAGGCTGCCTGTGTAGATGGCAAGGGTGTGTTGTAGTCACTAAGAGCATCTCCAAGAGTAACCAAAAGAGTCTTCCTATCCAGGAATTTTGGAAAAATTCAAAAAAAACATGATCTCCATCAACTTCTAAACTCATCTCCCAATCTTTTGGCACTTGAAAAAAAACCCACCCCACACACGTAAAGCACATATAGTTGCCCCAATCTGAGGTGGAAGGACGTGGAGAAGAAAAAAGTAGGGTAGAGTTGTTGATGCAAATGTATAAGAGAGAAATAAATTATAAAAAGTGATTAGTGTGATTTAGAAATATTTTAGAATTCCTGATGTAAAATTATCTTGTATCATTTAGGCACGAGATTTTAGAAACCATTGGAGTTGTAGCTTTTTTATGTCTCCTAATATATTTTGTAAAGGTTGAAAAACCTGTTTTTGGGAGTATTGTTTTAGATATTGTTGGAGATGCTCTGGGCACCAACGAGACATGAAATGAAGTCCAAACGAGATACTTTTGGAATGGATTTTGAATACCAAATTAGAGTGCACCATAACCAAGAGGTTTAGGAAACAAGCGGAACAATCTATATCTACCATTGAAGCTCAAAATTGAATGATATTCTATTAACGATCACGTTCACATGGCTGGTTGCTTGGGCCAAACTCACGTGGCCAGTCCATCTGAATGAACTTATGGACGCAGCTGCGCACCTGCAAACGCTGCTGGCACCAATTGGGTTGGGCCTACGGATAGCAACGGGCGGAATCGGATCGGGTAGAGTCTCTGAGCATTCAAAACCGAAACCCAAACTGAAAATCCGAACCCGTCCTGAACACCAATTTGGGTGGAAATCAATCCCCGAAACCAAATCCCGCAAATCCCCGAAACCTGATGGATTATCCAAAAACAAAAACATTAGAGCAAATCAGCAACAACAGCAGTACATAACATGATAAGTTAGCGAAGCAGATTGCAGATAAATATAGATAAATTACAGAACATGTACAGATTACAGAAAAATTGACACAGTGTGCATCCAGCAGCTAGCCATGCACGGATTACAGAACATGATGACACATACATACTGCTACATCCGTCAAGGAGATAATGCAATCTAGCATTCAAGAGAACGACGACGACAGCAAGGACAAGGCAAGGAAGAGTCAGATATACAGAGAGCATGCAACCAAAACGATGCATTCAACCTAAGACTACCCGCACTCATGGACCTCTATATTCATCCTCTATACGTCCTAGTCAGCAAGATTCTATCCTCTATACTCAATTCTCCCGCATCCATCCATCTTCTATATCATCCTCTATCCACTCTATCCACTGTGGGACCCACTTATCACTTTATCTAAATATATCCATGTGTGATATAGTTTTGAAGGATTTATTGAGACGAATTTAATGGTGAAATCAAAATTTAATTTGGATTTTTGGTTTGTGAGTTATAGTATTTTTTTCTTTGTTTAGCTAGTGGGGCCCGCCACTATAGAGTATAGAGTAAGCACAGTACTACTCTAAATATAGAGTGAGAGAAAGGATAGAGTATCGTTTTAGAGTACCCAGTGCAGCAGTTTTTACTTTATATTCATACTCTAAAGCTTCAGAGTATCGTTTTAGAGTACCCACTGCGGGTAGTCTAAGGCTCGAAAAAGGTCGGCGGCTCAGATCCCGCGTCACTCGACCACGGCCCCGACCAGAATAGAACAAGCGGCAGAAATGGCAAGCAGATTTAGAGGCAATGCCGCCGTGCTGGATGCTGGCCCAGGCCACGGCGGCTGGCGCGTGCTGGGAGCGCCGGTGGGTGGCGCCTGCTGCTGGATTGGGTGGCACCAGCGGCCGACGAGGACGAGCGACGAGCAAATCTAGCAGGGTGCGCCGGCCCTGCTCCTCTGCGAGACTGAGCGGAGTAGCGGACGCGGATTGGGGTGGAGTGGGAGGTTGCGGGTGGCCGGACGGGGTGAGCCCATGAGCGACTAGCTGAGTTTTAGAGTTATATACCTAGGGTTATTAGATGGGTTGCTAGTGGGCTTAATGTTTTCGGGGGCTTCAACGGCTGCACGGGAAACTCAGATCCGCCCCAAACCCATAATTGTTCGGGTATCTGAACCCGAAAACCGTGGGTACAAAACTATCACCGAAACTAAAACTGCTAGGTCCGAAACCCGTGGATATTTGCCCTGAACCCGCTCCGCTGCCATCCTTAGTTGAGCTTTGACCTAGGCGCCTAGCCAATTGGCAGTTGTTGCTGCAGTCGTTGGTGCTAGGGGGCGTCTGCCCTGAACCCGCTCCGCTGCCATCGTTAGTTGAGCTTTGGCCTAGGCGCCTAGCCAATTGGCAGTTGTTGCTGCAGTCGTTGGTGCTAGGGGGCGTCTATACGCCGACCTGGGTGGCAGCAAATCGCTCGTCGACCACCCAAATTATTCTTGTTGCCCTGCGCTATGAGGAATTGGGCCAACGACGACCGCGTGTGCATTTTCAGCCCAAATCACCTTCCAGTGAAACTAGTCCGTGTTCCCGCCGGCACACTTCAGCCCAACTTGCATGGCAGTGTTCTGCACGCACGCTTTAGCCCAGCTTGCACGTAAAATGCATAAATGTAAAAAGTCAAATAGAAGCAAAAAGGGTGGATGGCAACGTTCGGACACAGGACCGCTTGATTCACAGGCGTTACTCTTAACCACCGCATCATGTAGGTGTTTGTGTTAGGTGTGAAATAGTTTTGTTATTAAATACACCAAACCATTTTAAAGTCTAATAAAAAATTATGCAACCATCACAAGAATAATATTCTATTCTGTATCTATACTAAAACATACCACATGAAATTTCATAAAAAAACTAAGTACCGAGGAAACAATTCATGGAAAAAAATACAAAGGAAACACTCGTCTATATATCATAGAATATCACATGTATAATACATAAACATCACAAAATTCATCGTAGAGCATTACATGTATACTACGAGAACATTATAATATACATCATAGAACATCATATATATATATATATATATATATATATATATATATATATATATATATATATATATATATATATATATATATATATATATATATATATATATATATATATATATATATATATATATATATATATATATATATATATAAAAAATACGTAAACATCATAATATACATCATAGAACATCACATATATACTATGCGAACATCACAAAATATATCCTAGAACATCAATGTATATTACCGAACATCATAAATACATCGTAGAACATCGCATTAAACACTACACGAACATCACTAAAAAATAGCATAGAACATCATATGTATACTACATGAACATCGCAAAAATATCATAAAAATATAGAATAAAATAATAAAATTAGTGAAGTAATTAATTAGAGTCATAAAAAGAATAAAATATACTGCCGAACATAATAAAAAATATCCTAGAACATCAAATATGCTTACTGAACATCACAAAATATATCGTAGAACATCACATTTTCACTCGCGGATAAAAAAAAATATATCATAGAACATTACATGTATACTATGTGAACATCACATATATCATAAAATATAAAAAATAAAATTAGTAAGTTAATTAATTAGAGTCAAATAACATAGAAGAAAAGATGCAAAATAAAAATATGAATAACAAATAAAAATAGAAAATGAAAACCAAAATAAAAACAATCTACATGAAACATAAAAGAGAAAAGAAAAGTAAATTGAAGAATAGAAAAACATGATAACAGGAAATGAAATAAAAAATAATTAATTGGGTAAAAATAAAAATAAATAAAATAAAGATAAAAATAAAAAAGTGAAAAGACAAATCAAAAGATGACATAATAAGAAAAAAGAAAAATTAAAAAGAAATCAAAGAAGGAAAGAAAAAAGAAAATAAAAAATACATAAAGGAAAGAAAAGAAAAATAAAAAATAAAAGAAGAATAAAACAACGTAGAGAAAAGAAAAAGGGAAAGGAAATGAAAAGGAAAAAATAGAAATAGAAAAAAGAAAAATAAAAAAGAGGTAACTACCGAACCACCTACGGCCCTACAGGAGAAACAAACGCACATATCGTACACACGCGTCCGCGCTCCCGAGTGGGCTGATCTGGGCCGGCGTACGCTCCGTGGGCTGCAGTCACGAGCGGAGGGAGGGGGGTCGGCGGGCGAATCCCATCCGCCGTTGGTGCTGGCCCCTGTCCATCATGAATTCACGGCCTCGGCAAACGCCAGCGCCACCAGCGCACCAATCTTCCGGACTGACCACCAACCATCGTGCGGCCCATGCTCCTGTGTTTGTTTTGGCCCAATAGATCCGATAACGGTCCATTTGTCATCTTCATGCCAAACTATTTCTATTCTACGGTGCGACCCACCGTCAACTAGCCCACCACTCCAAGAAACTGGCCCAACAACACCTTTTAATAATGTTTCATTTTCCTTTTTGTCTATTTTGTTTATTTTCTTCCATATATGCCTTTTCCCCCTCTTTTCTTTCTACGCATGGAACATAACATTGTTCTTCTAAACCAAGATATTATTTTCCTAGTTACTACTTCCGTATAGAAAAAGATGCAATTCTCGCTTTTAGAAGTCATATGCTTTCAAGTTTGACAACAGTTATACAAAAATACTAAGATTCATCATACAAAATAATTACCATTAAATTAATGGAAAAAGTCTACTTAATCCCCTCAACTATTGATGGTTGTCTACTTCACCCCCTCAACTATAAAACCAGGTATTCTACCCCTCAAACTATTGAAACTGTCTAAATAACCCCCTGAGGCGAATGAAGGTGGTTTTTATTGATGTGGCATATTAAAAAGTCTATATAACCCCTAACGTATCAACGGTTGACTGCATGACCCCTCAACTATAAAACATGATATTATAGCCCGTAAAGCATCAAATAATGTTCAAATGATTCAGCAGATGATCTTTAGGGTTGTGTGGACACTGTATCCTGCCATAGGCCTAAACACATATGCTTGCACACAGGCCATTTGTTGCCTTCACCTCCCTATTCTTTCTAGACTGACACACCGCCCAATGAGGAGCATGTGACATCTTGTCTCCTGCTCCACCTTCCATTACTCGTTGATGCATTGAGCTCAAGCATGCCACGCCTACATTGTCGTCATTCAGCCCCTCCCACATCCTCTATCTGATCGTCCTTCAATTTTTTAGGTAGCCATAGGAGGAGAAAGCGAGAGGGGCGAGAAGCCGGATGACAAGGGCACAAGCGTAGTGCATGTGCTCAATGTCGTCGAGGAGTGCATAAGGTGGAGTAGGAAACAAGGTGGTGCTCATCAGTCAGTAGGACAAGCTTGAAAAGAGTTCAAAGAGGGAGGCAGCTGATAGGCCTTTGTGCAAGCATGTGCGCTTATGCCAGTGTGGTGATACATGACCATTATTTGAATATTATTAGATGCTTTAAGGGCTATAATATCATATTTTATAGTTGAGGGAGTCATGCAGTCAACCCTAGATATGTTAGGGGGTTATATGGATTTTTTAATATACCACTTTGGTAAACCCACCTTCAAAGCCACCTCAGGGGTTATTTAGACATGTTTTAATAGTTTAAGGGATAGAATACATGATTTTATAGGTGAGGAGGTGAAGTAGACGGTCATCAATAATTGAGGGGGTTAAGTAGACTTTTTTCTTAAATTAATTATGAAATATATTTTTGCAATAAATTGATTGGAGACGAATATATGAAATATTATTTACTGTAAAATTGGTCAAACTTGAACAAACACAGATATCATAGTTGCGTTCTTTTACGGATGAAGGTAGTAAAATACTATTCTCATCAACTATATTTTTATTTTCTTTTTGTTTTCTTTCTTATTTGTTTTGTTTTCCTTTTCCTTTTCCACTCCTTTTGAACCTCTAATATTATTATTTGGAAACTAAATTATTGTTCTCCCAAATAAGGAACAAAATTCTTTCCTCTTTTTTTTGACTTTCCTATTTATTTTGTTGTTTCATTAAATTTCCTTGCTACTCTTAGAGTTGGATATTGTTCTTTTGATAACAAATGCTTATTTTTTTTATTTTCTTCTATATGTGTCTTCTCTTTTCTTTCTACTCGTGGAACATAATATTGTTCTTCTGTATTGTTCTATTTTGTTCTTCTCTTTTCTTTTTCTCTCAAGCTTAGGGGATCCACAATGGTATAAACCGGTTACTAGCTCTAAGCCAACTTCTTCAATAGTGCTAACTTTTAGCAATGCACGGGCATATATCTAATAAAGAGAAAAATGCTCTGAAAAAAGCTTCGAAAAAAATCTTGACGCTAAAGAAACGTAAACTATTTATGGCCTTCTTTAGCTAACTTCGTGAATGTAAAAAACTATTTATGTTTAGCTCTCTACAACTCTCATGTTTTATATATACTAGCAAATATGCACGTGTGACACACACGTGTTTATAAAAAGTATTTAAAATGCAATGGGAATATTAATATGGAGTTGAAACACATTTCACATTAATATCTTTGGTTCGTATAAACATGTTTTGCATTAATATTTTTGGTTCGTATGGATGTTGGATTTGAAATGCAATGGGAATATTAATATGGATTTCAAACACATTTCGCATTAATATTTTTGGCTCGTATAAACATATTTTGCATTAATATTTTTGGTTCGTATAGATGTCAGAGTCCTTTTGGCTTGTATTGGTGTCTGAGTCCTCAAACAAGATAATTTGGCTCGTATAGGTGAAATATGTGTCTTGGATAAACATAATTTTGCATTAATATTTTTGGCTCATATGGGTGTCAGAGTCTTTTTGGCCCGTATGAGTGTCGGAGTCCAATTTTGCTTCTCGCTCGTATGGGTGTTGGAGTGTTTAAAAAACTCGCTCCGGCATCGTCCTCACATGTTAGTTTTCTAGTTTCCTTTTTTCCGTATCAAACAAAATATTTTTGTCATAACAAACAAAATCACGTGTGTTTAGATTTTTTTTATTTTTTCAGGGCATAGGAGTAATCTTGGTTTAGGAGGAGTCTTACAAAATTATGTGTTCAGATTTTTATTATTTTGAGATCAAGGAATTTAGAAAGATGCTATAATCCGAGTCTAGATATTGGAAAATCGACTCGCGAAGATCGCAGAAACTGTGTTGCTGAATGGTATCCCTGAATAGGAGGGCATTTAGGTGAGTGCAATACAAATTCTGCCCATCCTCCCGACGATCACTGATAACCTGGATTTGCTTGAGCAACCTCTTGTTTGCAAGATCCTATAGCCCCACCCAACGGCCGCTGCTGTCTTGTAGAACAATAATCACATCATTGTTATTATTCTTATGCTGACCAGCATTGGCGTTGATCACCCAGCGCGTTTGCAGAAACGGCGGCGGCAAGCAGTCTACTCGGCGGCGGTGCGCCCAGCTCTCGTCGTCGTCGTAGTCCTGGAGCACCCGAACGTCCATGGAACCGCCAAGGATGGCTGCCACGGCCACCATCGCGTCCATCTGCAGCAGGCAGAGCGAGAGCTCACCACCACCTTTGAATTCGCCATGGTCGTTCCCGTTCCTCAGCGGCGGCGGCCGTGCCATCCGCTAGAACGTCTCAGACACCGTGTCAAACGCCAAGACCATGCTGGTGGCCTTCGCCTCCGGATGGTCGTCTAGCCAGTGAAGCCTGCCGCGATGCTCAAGGCTGTGGAATGTGGATTACCATCCGGTCGCACTATGTAGATGCCTGTCACCGCCAGACACTGCAGTGGCTGGGTCTCAGCAGCCTCGGGCGAGCGGACGTATAGCGACGCCCACTTGTCCCAGCCGTAGCCCTCGTCGTCGTTGGTGAGCAGAAGCAGCCTGTGCTCGCCAGATGGCCGGTGGACATACAGGGAGCAGGGCCGCTGCACGATGAGCTCCATGGGCCGCCGCCGGGCATAGGCCGCCACGAACCCCGGGCCGCTGGTGATGCCGCGCAATGCCCTACACAGGCGCGGCACTGGAACACGGACACCGACGTAGGTGGAGCAGGATCTCCACCACCATGTCATCGTCGTTTAGGTGCTGCAGGGACGTCGTCGTCGCTTCATCTGTGCCGCCGCCGGCGCCATGATCCATTGTTTGCATTGTTTTCTTCGCAGATTGGTTTTGGTTGGAGACCTACGACGCCTTGCTGATTATATAATTGATGTATGTATGTAAGCACACGTATATATTGTAGACGTATACATGTATATAGCTAGGTTCAAATTCGTAACGTGCACATTATTTTTTTTAATCAGAATCGTGCACGTTACTAGAGTATACAATACTACATACGCCAACTCTATCTAAAAATCAAAGTGTGTTTGGATAGATTTTTATTATTTTCCTTTTTAGGTCTAGGAGGAATATTTGATTTAGGAGGAGTCTTACAATTATTTTTTTCCAGAGTCTAGGAGGAATCTTGGTCTAAGAGGAGTCTTACATCTTACACATGTAAGATCTCAGACGACGGATGGCTCATATAGCACGACGTCTAGATCCAACGGTTACTGTAGAGGGAAAGCGCCCCTCAAAAAACTCGCAGAAGGAATAGTGCTAGGACACTTAGTGTCAGAAAGAGGTATAGAGGTAGATAGAGTTAAAATTGAAGTGATTGAACAACTACCTCCACTTGTGAATATAAAAGGAATCCGAAGTTTTCTTAGTCATTGTGGTTTTTATCGCCGATTCGTAAAAGATTTTTCACATATTACTAGACCACTGATTAACTTGTTAACTAAGGATGTTCCTTTTAAATTTGGTGATGCATGCTTGAAATCTTTTAATACTTTTAAAAAAGCACTTATCTCTGCACCAATCATTCAACCCCTGATTGGTCATTAACTTTTGAAATTATGTGTGATGCTAGTGATTATGCTGTAGGGGCAGTTTTGGGACAAACAAAAGATAGGAAGCATCATGCAATTGCTTATGCTAGCAAAACTCTAACAGGAGCACAACTTAATTATGCAACAACTGAAAAAGAACTTCTTGTTGTTGTTTTTGCTATTGATAAATTTAGGTCTTACTTAATGGGAGCTAATAATATGCTTATGAAAATGTCAACATTTTGTACCTTCCCTTTTGTTACCGACTACAGCTGCTCTTGTATTTCCTATCTAACAAGCTTGATTGTTTGTTTCTTCAGATCCTTGGTGACGACTATTCAAAACTTGCGTTTTTGTGTGCTGATCGTTCTGTAAATTTGCACGCTAAGTATGGAAGCCATTATAGCTTGAGAATTCCAAGGTTAGCATCTCTACCATAGCATACTTTTATGTCTTGATCTTGATGACCGATCATAGATATGTATTTCTAGTTTAAGATATGTGGTGTGCCTGTGAGGTAGTAACATTAACTTCTCACCTCTGTGGATTTAGTTGTCTTCCTCTTTAGGATTAGGAAAATATAAGGTTTTTTCGCATTATAAAATATCCTGTACTAATTTAACACATAGTGTATTTCTTATCAGATTCTGAGTTTAAACAGAGAAGTCCATTCTTTAATGATAACAACTAGTAGTAGGGAGTCATTTCAAAGGTTGTAAAAACAGTGCTTGTCCAAATATCTATCTTGTGTTAATCCCCATAATGATTCATTGACAGAATGGGAAGGGACATGGCCTACGATTGTTGGTCCTGCGACTTGCTATGTGCTGCTTCATCACCAGATCTGTACAGGATCAACTTAGAGCAGGTCTAATTTCAGTGCTTAATTAATCGTACAGATATGAATAGTTTGTTTATCTTTTATTAGTCATCAGCAAAGCATCATATTTTACGCTGTGGAGCACCATCTGATCCTTCAGACAATCTGTGTGGAGCACCATCTGATCCATGGATTCAATAAAGTTATGCAATCCAACCTGATCCATGAATTCATTAAAGGTCAGTCAAAATATGCAATTCTTAAATTCAAATTCATTAAATTCAAATTCAATTTTCTATCAGGATGAATTAGGTTCTGCAGATGTAAGTCAAAATGACTATGATCAAATATTGATGGGAGATAATTCCTCGGATGTTGTTGGAATTGGAACTTTGAGGACCATTGATCAGAAGAAAGAGGAACTACGCGCAAGGAATCGTGAGTACCAGCGACGATATCGAGAGAAAAAAAGAAACGAAGCAGCAGGTGAAAATATGAGGGAGCAGAATCTTGACCAGAATGTTGGCATTGGAACTTTGGGGACAATTGATTTGAACTACGCACAAGGAATTGTGAATACCAGCGACAATATCGACAGAGAAAAAGAACCCAAGCAGCTGGTGACAATATTGTTACGAGGGAGCAAAATGTAGACCACAAGCGCAATGGGACACTTGCAATAAAATTCGAACGTCAAATGCAAGTTCAACAGCAACCAGAACCTTTACCTTCCATGCAGAACAACGGTGATAGGGAATATTTGCTCAACACAAATAATAAAATCAGACAAGGTTTCAAACACAACATACATGTTCTTATTTCCATACGCTTTTGTCATCATGATATTTGTATAATTATATACCTTCTCAATTATTCCCGATTGTAAATATTTTGTGTAGGTACTGGTGTTCCAAACAGGAAAAGGGACGAAGAGCCATATACCTCGGCTATTTTTGACCCCGAGGATCCAATACATGGGATTGAGGGTAAGTTTATAAATTTATCAAATTATATTTAACAATGCCATGCAGGGCACGTGCGACACGCACGTGTTTATAAAAAACTGTTTCAAATAGAATTAAAATGTTAATTGAATTATCGATATACAGTAAAAGTAAATGGCAATTGTTTGATCGAATTGATAAAGTCTCTAACCTTAGATTTGCCATAGCGAACTGTGCACTGTTGGTTGGCATATATGTTATATTGTGTAATTTTAAAAAATAAGAGTAGGTTATAGCTAGGCATATCGTGGAACCTACAATCCAAGGTGTGTCCAAGAGTAGGTCATAGCTAGGCATACGGTGGAACCTACAATCCAAGGTGTGTCCATCCCAAAACTAACGTGTATGCGTGCATGCCCATATTGACCCTTCCTCCTCGAAATTTCCAGCATGGAAGACTTATGGCAGGTGGGATTATAGACATATCGCAAGACGTATGTGAGGAGGAGTCTTACATCTTATTGTAAGATAACGGACGACTGACGGCTCATATAGCACGACGTGTAGATCGAACGGTTGTTAGAGAGGAAGAGTAAAATTACGGATGACGGAGGGCTCATATAGCACAACGTGTAGACACGCACATATTTATAAAATCTATTTTGTATATACAATGGAGCATGATTAATGACATTTTTGACACGTTAACCATAATACCATGCTAAAAACATATTTTAAGGAAAGATATTTCATAGTTTACCCAACGCTCTACATGTATATTCTATAAAATATATTATTATTTATCTTATAGGTCCATTCTAATCTTAAACCGTTTAAAACATACATAGAATCGTAAGTCATAGAAATCAATAAAAAATAGTAGCATTAATGAAGGTCGCTTAGCTATATATTATGCTTCCTAAGGCAGCCGTTATGTGAGTAGGTAAATTTAAGTATTCAACTATGGAGAGAATTCTCTCATAACAAACATAGTTTGCAACTAATGCATTAACAGAGTGCATGCCCAAAAAAATCACTTAAATGTTGAGAGGTTCTCGTGCATCAATTTTACTTTGAGAATCTAATCAATTTCTCATTGCATCTAATCTTTTTCTGAATGAATAATCGTGCAGACAATATATAGTTATTAGAGTATTTTCAAAAGCACGGACATGTTTATATCAGGATCAAATATATATATGCATGTTAGTACAAGCTGATACTTATTAGAATTAAATCAAGCATGCATGCGTGAGTGCATGGGGCGGACGCGATCTCCATGTGAACTGCAGTAGCTTACCATTGCTGGTGGTTGGATCGGATCGTTTGCCAACGCCGTGATCCGCGGGCAGCTGGGCACACGTGCACCCAATGATCCCACCTCTTCTCCCGAGAAATCGACGATGGCCGACGGCCCGACGCCTTCCTCGCTTTCCTCGCTGCCTTGAGGTGTCAACCGGGCGCGGGCTTGTGCGCTGGAGCTAGTCGCCACCTGTTCTCCGGTGAAGTCGATGATGGTCGCAGCCTTGCTTGCTTTTGGCTTTCCTCGCTGCCATGAGTTGCCAACCGGCCGCGGGCTTGGCACTTGTGTTAGTCGTCGTGCACCTGTGCGGCGGCAGCAACACGGGGTTAAGATGGGACCGGAGATCAATTGTAAAGGGGAAGAGCTCATAAAGGTAATTAAGATCTCAGCGAAGGAGTCTTACATGAGATTGAGTTCCGGACGGTTGCGTCTTATAAGATATAAGATCTCGAATGTCGGAGGGCTCATATAGCACGAAGACTAGATCCAACGGTTATTACGCAGGGAGAGCCTCCTCAAAAAAAAAACTTGCTCTTTTATAGTAAGATAAATAATAATAACATATGTATGCCTTCTTCAGGTAACCTAGATAGGTACGAACCTAGATCCTAATCTAAATTGAGCGATTCCTAAATAGCCTGGATAAGAATTATAATCATATCCTACTCCATATACAGAAGAAAGCGTTTCTTGAAACCGTCTGGCTCCGCCCACCCGTGATTGGTAATATATTTATATTTGATTTATAATAAAGCCCAATTAAACGATGCTCCTCTGACTTGGACACAGGTGCACTCATGAAGGCAGAACAGCGGCGAACGGAAGGCGACGACGATCGGCGGATGGAAACTAGAACTCGCCAACACATATCTCACGCACAAAAATGATAGCATGCACGTCCGTGGAAACCATTCGATGGAGAAAGGAGGACTAGCTCCAGCTTCGCCTAGCCATGTGTCGACAGAAGCAAGTTTGTATGGCTATCGTGGATAACAGTACAAGTAGACTGGTGTACATATGCTAATGCATACACGAGCATGATTAAATTATTTATTGCACGTTGATCTAACATTCTAATGACAATGTAACTTGTACATCCGTTGCAACGCACGGGCATGTTTGCTAGTCTATATCTATATATCTAATAATAAAGTGACAAAATTTCTGCCATACTTTTCTTTTCTGCCTCCTTTGAATTCCTTTTCCAGTCCGGTTCGAATTTCTTTTTCAGTTCAGTTTCCATCCATATTTTACGGCTGCTCGCATGTGTTCCGTCTTCCGGCGCGTCCGCTCCTTGGAACTTGGTAGTCCAGCAACAAAAACAGCTAGCCTGTGAAAAATACGCCTAAAACTTCAAGCCACATTGAACTCAGGTCTCCAATAATAGAAGACAGACCACACACCGATGGACCATATGCTTTACGTGATATAAAACAAAACATTTTATATTTGATTCTCCTTTGAGCGGTATTGATCTGAGAAATCCAGGTTGATACATAAATACTTGATTTCCTTTTTTTATTTCACCTCAGCCATGGAACAGTACAAGATGAAATGTTATAAATGATTAGGTCAAAAGTAATTTTGAAGTGCTTGATGATCATCTTGATTGGGCACTACAATAACTAAATTGCATTATAGTTCAATAAAGGATCTTGACACGAGGATACTTTTAGGCTTGGTTGGTGCCGTAGTTTGGTTGCCACGGATATATCCTATTTGAAACCGCTTAAAAGTAGATTCTCAGTTGCAGAAAAAGACAATCATGCAAACACGTCATGGTTGCGGTGATTTTCTCCTCGCATCAGCCACGGACCATGTGATTTGAACTAGAGTCCTATTTTTTGGTACTGCGACTCACACCACAGACGCACTGCACGGTGGGCATGCACAAGGCGAGACAAACATGATCAAAGTACGTCGAGTACAATAAAAAGCCACACTTGCGATAAAGTTTGGCAAGAAAATGAGAATATGACATGTGGAAAGAGCGTTAAGAAAGTGTGGCACATCATTATTATGATAGTGAACCACACAATTACATAAAAAACTATGGCGTGACTAACTTATGACGTGGCAAGTTATGGTTATAAACCAAACAAACCCTAAGCCCCGCGGCCATTCTTGGACTCTCAAGAAAAAACGACTCCCGTTGCAACACACGGGCATATTTGCTAGTATTAAACTAAAATAAGAGAAGGAATAAAGAGACTCTCAGAGTTGCTCTTTAGATTATTCTAGAATACCTATATCTTTATGTATATCTATATCTATTGATATATCTGTATCTGTATCTATATCTATATCTATATCTATATCTATATCTATATCTATATCTATATCTATATCTATATCTATATCTATATCTAATTTCTATATATCTATCTATATTTATATTTATATTTGTATCTTTATCTATACCAATATGTATTTTAGTATCTATATTTATATCTATATCTATATCTATATCTATATCTATATCTATATCTATATCTATATCTATATCTATATCTATATCTGTACCAATATTTATTTCTATATCTATATCTATATCTATATCTATATCTATATCTTATAATATTAAAGAGTGGAGAGTTTCTTTTGTCTAGGTTTTTTGCTTCCCAAACTGTCCTCGCTTCCTATGCGTCTGATATCTGATCCGGACTCATGACCCATTTTCATATGAATTTAATCAACTCGTGTCCTATTCCAAAACGTATTAGGTTCCGTTGTTTATAGTGCACGGGCATGTTTGCTAGTAGAGATATAAATTAAAGTCTATCTTTACGACTTTATTTGAAAATATTATGATTTCTTTTACTTAGCTGCTATTTTCAGGAGTCAACCGCCCTCAAAGAAAATTGTTTTTTAGAGAGTATCCTAAAAATCAACCTATTTTAGAGATGATCGGCATGATTTCTAAGAATGGTAGTTTGATGTCAAGCATCACTAAGAATGGTAGTTCGGAAGCTACACTGCAGCACAGAATTTATACAAGGTTTATAGTATCTAAATCATCTCTTTTAAAAAAAAGAGGAAGCGATTGCAAAAATTGTCTGTGTAGTAGTGATATAGGTCGTTGGTTTGTCGTGTTCAATGCTAGGCTGCCTGTTCGCTTCTGAAGTTCTGATTATCTCAGCCGCGGCAATACACTAGCGCAGCACTGTTGCTAGAGCTGGATGCAGCGAGAACATGCCCATAGTAAAGACAACATCCCAAAACATAAGACATTCATCTGCAGCAACAAATTATTATCACCAAGGATATATATAGCTGTATATATGGTTCTATCTAGATATAGCAGAACGCAGGTTAACACACAGCCCGCTTCATCGATCCATCCAAAATAAGTAGCACACATGAAAAGTTTTAGACTAGTTAACAAAGATTCAAAGAAACTGAGGAATACGAAGACATTGTCCAGAACTAATGAAAACAAAGCATAGATACCTAGCTAATCTCTGCCGGCGATAGACTGCTGCAAGTAAACTCTGATGAACCAAAGCATGCAATTGAACAAAAAAGGGTGATGCATGATGACTTGACATCATGACCACAATGCAAATAAATCAAACATGAATATGCATCCTATCCTCTAAAACTGAACTAGTGCTGAATGGTGAACTGCATCCCCTTCCTTGTTGCCACCTTTGATTTGATTGCATTGACGAAGGATGTCTGCTGCACTTACATCGATCAAGACGATGCGAGGGAGTTTGCAGCAGCACATTCGCCTCCTGTGGCTGGTACGGGCAGTGCATATTACCCCTCTGCCCCATCGCTGTTGTTGGTGTTGTTGATCTGCTGATCACCAACAACATGCTGCTGCTGCTGCTTTACTCCGGCGGCTGGTTCTGCTGCATAACCACCGTCGTCGTTGATGTATGACTGCCACTGGAGCTCACCTGCTACATCATCGTTCATTCCGTCCATCAGCTGCGTCTCCATGGGATCAGTTGCTGAAGCCCCCATTTCAGGCAGCAGAAACGACATGTCGCCCATTCCATTGCCGCCACTGTTCACGGCGAGACCGGCATCGTAGCTGCTGCTGCTGCCGCCGGCATCAAAATATCCTCCTGACAGCATGTCCAGGAGAGTTGGCGTCGTGTCACTCCCTCCAAGAGCCAGCTCCAATTCCGGCGCCTGGTCATCGGACAAAGACAGCGGCGCGAAGGGCAGGAAACCCGTGTCACTCCCTCCAGGAGACAGCTCCGGCGCCTGGTCGTCGGACAAAGACAGCGGCGTGAAGGGCAGGAAATCCTGTTGGTCTTCGTCCATGGCGAGGTCGAGGCCGCCGCTACCGCCTGTCGGCGTAAATGGCGGGAGCATGTCATTGGGAAATAACAAGCCTGTCGTTGGGGAGGGCATCGACATGGTACTGGTAGTGGCAGCCGTCAGCATCAGCCGCGTGGTGACGGTCTTATCCATCTCGGCGCTGGTGGCGGCGGTGCTAGAGGCGGCCGAGGACGAGGAGGAGACGGAGGCGCGCTTGTTCCTGCGGCAGCCACCACCGACGGGGACAAGGCGAAGGCTGCCGCCTTGTGTCCAGTAACGGCGGCATGCCTTGCAGAAGTAGCGCGGCTGATTCAGGTTGTAGTTGTTGTAGTAGCAGAATTTGGTGTTCTTGGAGCAGCAGCGCGGGCAGCTGAGCGCCGCGTCCAGCTGTGGCCGCGGCTTAGGCTCCGCGCTGCTGCCCGCTTGCTGCGCCGCCCGCGGCTTCTTGGTGTTCCCGGGGGATGACACCACGGCCTCAGTCGGGGATGACACCACGGCCTCCTGCACCAAACAAATTACCATACAGAAATTAGCAACATACTACTACATTTAATTGTGGGAGCCATTATTAGCTAGCCAAACAGACAATAATGATATACTAGTAAGTAATTATGGCCCAATTTCTGGTTTAGCAAGTCAAATACTATTCCTAATATATGCTATGGTCACGAGTGTCACACCACCATGCATGTCTAGGCCCCATCCCTAAAATGTGCATGTCTGCGCATGCGTTTCACCTACATCACGTTCCACGCTCAGCAGTAGTAACCGTACACTACGGGACCTCATCCTCTCCATTCCCACCAATGTCAACTTATTCACCTTCTCCATCGTCCCAAAATCGAGTGACAACCTTCTTTCAATAACTTGTTAATGATGCATGTTTTAGACTGACAAATCCAAAGTTGGAATGGAGAAAAAAAAACTAGAGGAATCTTTGAATTAGGGCACGTTTGGATGACGCCTGCGCATGTCACGCAGAGGCTGCGGCCATGCCAAAAGTTTGGCGCTGAAATCGGCCGCCGCAGTTGCGGCGCATCTTGGCGTCCGAAATGAACTAGAGGTTGGTGGCGAGACTGCGGCATGCCGCAACTGCATCAGCGAAGCAAACACATGCCCAAGGTGTGGCGCGGATGGTGCAGCATGGTACGGCGAACTGCGGCAGCCATCCAAACACGCCCTTAGCTTGGTAGGCAATTCATGGATAATACGCGTGCATTTTAGATCGAGTACTTGCATACATACCCAATAATACACGTATGCCCTCCTACTAGTAATCATATCAAGAGCAAGAAACAAACTTATATCAACGATTGAAGAAGAAGCGCACACAACAAAAGTTAACAAGCATGGATCGATCTGTATATGGAAGGGAAGTAGCAAGTAGAAAAGGGCGGATCAAAGCAAGGAGCTGGTCGTCGAAAGGTACCTGCTGGTGGTTGTGGGGAGCCGACGCTGCTGCAGAGCTGTTGCTGGTGTTGGAGGTCATGTCCATGGTTCCTTCCATTCCGTAAGCTGTAGAAAATATTGCACAAATACATGAACATGTGCCTATGCAACACCCACAAAATCGATCCAAGCAAATAAATCAAGCAAAAGACCCATCAAATCTCATAAATCAGGGTGATCGATGAATCGAACCTGTTGCAGAAGCGCGGAACACTAGGAAGACGGAGGATCCTGTCCTGTACACAGGACGAACAAGCTATTCCGCCGACTTGGGGAAGGAGGGAGAGAAATAGAGATGTTATGAGAGGTATGCCTCCTTTAGTTGTATATAGAGGAAGGGAGGGGAGGGAGCGAGATGGTCTGGCGGATGGTGTGAGGGCCTGGCATACATACAGTGGGCTGGATGGACAGAGAGCCAGCTAGCGGACGGTAAGGTAGAAACGGAACCCGATTTCCTGTGGAAGAAAGCACGCGGCGCGGCTGTTAAACAATGATGCATGCAGGCACACATGAGGGCCATTGTATCAAGGAAGAACCCATGCCTGCCAAAAGATGACTTGCAGGTCTTCTCTTCCGTTCACAGGTAGCAGAAACGGCGGAGAGAAACAATCAAGACAAGCTCAACGGTGCAGACCTCACACTCGTTTTGCACTACAAGCCTCTCATCCTTGACACAAATACCCTCCAATTAACTAAGGTAAACTAAAATATTTACTTATTGACCAACTTAGCTTAATAACCTAATTAATCTAGTTATCCTTGGAGTCACACCCCCTATATATTCCACTATGTGTTTTGGCGGTCTTTAACTCCACTAACTTGACCACCAGAACAGTGTAAAGTTTAAAACTTACATGTCTCACTTAAGCAACATCTTAACTATAGGGTTCAAATTTAACGAGTTCCACAAGTACTGTCAAAACATGTTTTGAAAGGAACATAGATTATTAATAGTACAAATACCATGATGGTGGATATCCCTTAAGCCAAAGGATCTAGGTAGTGAAACAAGGGTTTATCTGGGCATTTGGACATGCTTCAACGAGAGGAACAAATGTGACTTTGGACATGGTGAAATACTTGATCAAAACACATTTGACTCCATCATGTCAAAGAGCTCATCGAGATGAACGAAATGGACTGTTAGTTCACCCAATTCTTGGTTCAGACTCCAAAGTTATGCTTTCTAGAAGATCACAACATAGTTGGGCTCAAGCTCCGAGAGAAGGATCGGGCGACCTATGGGCAAGCCCAATGACCCTCAAATTTGGTCCAGAGCTTTGTTACCTATCATGAAGCCCAAGGAAAGTTGGGTTTGTTGGAGAGACCATAAGGGGAGGTCAAGTGACCTCACCTTAGGTCACCCGACCTAGCAAGAAGCCCAAACATAGTCCACTTCATGATAATCCAATGTTGATTGTATCTGAGGGTAACCACGAAGCGATAAAGCACAAACAGATGTGAACTACACCTTAGATACCTATCAACCAACGTTGGGAAGCTCTGTGAAGCGTTGGATGCAATGGTGGTTAATCCTTAGGTTGGTCAACCTAACAGGGGGTCGCTTGACTCCTTAGCTCCACCACATCATCTTCGAGTATAAGTACCCCTTTATCATGGACACTACAAATATAGATGTTGGTGCCATTCTCAGAACACACAATTGGAGCTTCACCTCTTCCTCATACTTGTAGTAGTGGTGTCCGAAAGGACTTTCACGTTGTCGAGAGGGGTTTTTAGTAACAAACAAAACTTTGTAGCAGATTAGCAGAGTGCGAAATTTCCACTTTACAGAACTTCTGCACAACACATAATAAAATGAAGATCACTACGCCCTATTGAGTTCAAGCTCAAACCAAATTTGTAAATGTGTTTGTGGATGTCCAGTAGCAAGTCCTTGAATTACCTGCACTCACAAACATACACAGCCAAGGAGATCGAGTGGAGAGCAAATATTGGAATTCAAAACACATAGAGAAGAGATTTGTTTCACTGAAGTTTGGGTTCCCACTTGAACCCTACATCTTTCGTTGAGGTGGCGGTGAGAAACTCACAAATCTCATGCCCATACCGAGTCCCTCTCAACCACTATCCTCATCTCCACTAGATGATTTTTCCCTTGGTGGCAAGATCGCAACCCTCACTAACTTTTGTGTGGCTCACCACAAGCATTGGAGCTCATCGAACGATATCTAGCCATCTAGGAGGCTTCCCTCCAAGAGTAACAACTTCTTCATGAAAGATTGACAAAGGCAGACAAGTGCTCAAGGTTTGGCTAGCTCTATTTTGCTCTCTAACTCGAAATCACTCAACCAGCACTTTGATTTATCAACTAAAGCTCAATCTCACAAAGAGAGCGTTGGGGACTGTCTCACAAGTCTTAGGGAGGCTCTCTCATCCACCAACACATCAGCAGCTTCACCTAGGGTCATGGGATCAGTATATATACCCACTCCCAAAAACAAGCTAGTAGAGCTCTAAAACTAGCCGTTATGACATATGGACTACGGAAATTCTACACGTGCGTGTGGAATTTCCACTCCAAGAAATCCGTGAAACTTCTGTAGCCCTAAAAAATATCATAGGTCACATCATGAGGAACGTCATAACTCTTAGCTCCGAACTCTAAATTTTGATGATATTGGACATTCTAGAAAGCTTATTCAGAGGCCTATCCAACCTAGCCAAGAACAAGCCCTAATGTTAGCAGGTGCAAGTGTTGTGCCATTGTTTCTCTCATGTTAGCACTCATGGTTCGGTTATTTTGAGTACTTGAGATTTGTTTAACTTTTCGTGTTGCATCCCCCATAGTGTCGCATATCTATACCGAAGATTGAGATAATACATCTATTTCAACCACTTGAGCCTTCGATGTCTTCATATGTCATTTCTTCTCATATCATCATAGTGTTGCAACCATTTTTGTCACATTCTTCTTGAGCAAGCGCACCTTGAGCATGTGACCGGAACCATTTCAACATATCTGAGTTCAATTCATGGCTTCAAGTCACTTCCATTTATGACACAACAATAATTTGATTCTCCACATAATATGACTCCTCATAGCTTGATTAGTGCCAATACTCAATGCAAATAACATCTTCTTCACCATAGCAATGGTCCATCGGTGCCCAAGCCCTTACTTACCCTTTAACCTTGATTTGTCCTTCAAAGCCTTTTTCTTGCTATGTTCACCCTCTCAAGCCATACTCAAGTCACATTATATCTTGAACCAACATTAGACATTCATTTAAAGTCCCATATCAAACTTTATCCATGTTCGAGTCATATTCCAAATATTTTCCATCACAATCACATGACTTGGTGAGATAGTAGTAGTTATTAGCCTAGATATCCAAACAAGACTAAACTAATCACTAGTCAACTAACTACTAGTTAGCTAATCACTCGTCCTAGTTCATCCAAACATGGCCATAGCTGGGGTTGGTGGACATAGTCTGTTCCCCTTGCCATTTGCACTTTTGCTCTGTTTGGTTCATTCGCTTCATTGCGATGTTTGGGTTTTCCTCGTCTGAAGTTTTGCAGTCATGCTTGAAGGTAAATGCTCGCCTGATTTTTGTGGCTTTTTCTTTCTATTGCGATGTGTTCTTTCTTTTGATGTTTTCATGCACATAGATGTATTTGGCCATAGATATGTGACTTTAGGTCTAGCTCTTCAGGGAGCGGAAGCTCCAGCTCTAGTTCACATGGCAAGAGGTTGGATAAAGACACTTTGCTGGCCAAATGAGTCTTGCTGGCGCAAGGCTCGAAAGATGTTGCTGAAACCTCGTCGGGGAGCTCATCAAGTGGTGCATTGGGCTCGTCAGATGGTTCTATTAACACAAGTTCTACTAAGGCATTGATGGATCATACATTTTGCATTAGACAATCGCACATGGATCATGAGATGTTTAAGGAATTTATGTAAGACAAGTTGTTGGATACCGACAACCAAGGTCACTGGCGTGCTCCTGGGGATAAGAAAGTTCCAAAGCCTCGTGCCTATGAAGCTTTTGGTTTTAGAGACTTTTTTAAGTCTGGACTTCAATTTCCAAGCAAGGAGTTGGAGCAGTTTTGGCGAAATTCAAGGTGCAAATGTATCAATGGACCCCGAAACGCTTTTGCTCGTTTAAGCGTGTTTGCTATGGCCTTGAAGATGGGTGGGTATGTGCCAAGCGCTGATTGTTTCGTGCATTTTTACAATCTTCATCTGGCAAAGTAGAGGGTGAAGGATCCTGCTAGCAGCGAGATGATACTAGCTCATGCCAAAGAAACTTCGTGAGACTCCTAACATAGTGTCCACCAAGGCACCAAAATGGCCTCGTTGGACGAAGTTTTGGTATTACCACCGGTTTTGTAGCGATTCAGATGTGTTGGACATGAAAATGAACAATGAATGCAGTGCTTCGCCATTGGTTTCACAAATGACAGCATTTGAAGGCTGCTGAAGGCCTTCTTTCACATTGGTTGGTGATTCAGAAACTCGGGCTGGAGAATTATATATCTTGACTTTGCATTGCCAGATGAGTCTAGACTTGGTTGAGGAGTTTGTTGCCCTAGTAAAGCACTACAATCCCGGTCTAAAACAACTTCTTCGATCACACTCTATTCATCGTCACGTGGCTCGTCGGATAGGCTTCCGAGCCTTTGCTCGCTATTGAACTCCTTGCCATATGCTTCTCACACTTGACAACAATGTTTGCACAACACGTCACTGGTTTAACCGTATTGGCAAATAGGGTGGAGACATTACTTTGCAAGATAAGATAAGAAGCACGTGACATCAAGGAGTTCAATGACGAGCAAAGGCTTGAAAGACTATCTAACCAGAGCATGAAAAGACTATTATGTGCATGTGCATGCCGCACTCTAGGCCGCTACCCTCTAGCGGCTCTCATCCCATGGCGGGCCTGCCAACATGTCAGAGTTTCAGCCCAGTCGTACAATGGAAAAATTTATAATCTTATTTTTAGTTTCTGGAGTGAAAACTTTTGGAGTGTCACATCGGATATTTTATGGGATGTCGAAAGGGGTGTTCGGATACTAATAAAAAAACTAATTATATAATTCGTCTGGAAACCGCGAGACGAATTTATTAAGCCTAATTAATCCGTCATTAGCACATGTTTACTATAGCAAATTAGGCTTAAAAATTCGTCTCGCAAATTTATCGCAATATGTGTAATTAGTTATTTTTCGTCTATATTTAATACTCTATGCATGTATCAAACATCCGATGTGACGGAGTGAAAAATTTAGGGAGTAACTAAACACCCTCTTATTACAAATCGATCCATGCGCCATGGACTGGACCGAGTCCCAGGGCAATTCTAGGCCCACCCGTGCTCTCATCTAATTCCAGCAGCACGGACGCCAGAGCCCTTGCGCGATTCACCTAGGCGAGACCAGCGAGCAGCCGCGCATGGAGGCTTGTTCTGAGCCTGTGCAACAAACCACTGATGCTGCTACTGCTACCCGTCCAACAACGAAGACGTACGCTGCCGATGAACGGACATATTATCCTCGCCTCTGATGATCTGTTATTGTTAGTGATAGAGTCGTAGGTCACTACAAGTCGAACAATGTGGCTGATTTGTTCTTGCCAAACTCTGTTGCCCTGTCTGTTTATCGGTCTGGTCTCTGTGACCGCTTTGTATGTATATAACTCAGGTTCGCTTCTGCCGACCCGGTCCATTAATTTGTTGGGCTCGATCTGTCAATCTGTTGCCCTTGCATGCAATCCCCCGATCTCGCGGCGCGGCGCTCTTGCTCCCCATCCTCAGCCTATGGAGCGACGAAGCGAGAGCGAGACGCATCCTCCTCCGGCGATAGGGCCACGGCGATGGAGCGATGGAGCGGCGGCGATGTTGCCTCGTCCCCATCATCCGGCGATGGTTCGAGGACGACCAGTCGGACACAATATGGCTCCTGTTCCCCGTCGTTATCCGACGATGGGGCCACGGGGCCGAGAGCAACGGAGCAAGAGTCGTCTCGGTCCATGTCCTCCGCCGATGGGGCGATCGCCTGGGAGCCAGTGCTGGCGCATCGATGTCGATGGTTGGCGCATGCAGCCTCCCGACGCAATCCCAACATGTCTGAAGATCCCGGAGCTGTCTGCCGACATCGTCAATTCCATAGGTGAGATACTCGTCGTCTGACGTGATCCATCCCACCATCCAAGTTGAAAATACGTTTTCCCCCCTGGTACGCAGGTACGGTAGTCCTGCTTGCTGATGTATTTTGACTTCGTGTTGCATTGCAGCTGCCGATTTGGGCAATTATGGGATGATCTTGCTGCTGTTTGAGACGCCCTCTGGCTTTGCACTTTTCTCGTATTGTGGCATCTATCTATGTGAACCACATGCCATGGAGGTCAGTGCTTTGTTTTTCCTTTGCTCTTGTGTTTAATTTGCTCTCTTGTTGCTATGTCATCCGCCTAACTTTTATGTCCTTGTCTTCTCCAGAATCTCTGGTTTAACTTTTGCTGTGTACGCTAGGGCGAGACAAGTTAGTGCCCCCCTTCTTTCCTTCTCTTCTGATTGTTATTTCCTTATTAGGTTGCTCTTGCCGTCCAACTAATAATCTTAAAAGAAACATTGTGATAGAGCATCCCTATATCTCTAGTTAAAACTGGAGCTATAGATGATTGAGGATCTGTTTTGGTTGAGCTCCCTTAATTAGAAGTGATGTTATGCAGGCTCCACCAAACAGACCATAAACCTTGATTTTGTGCTACTTTCTACACTGTTCTCATTTTAAAATGCTTCATCGTACCATGACACATACTTCTTCCGTCCCTAAATAACTGTCGTTTTCGCTTCCTGATAAATAACTTTAACTAAATATATATAAAAAATTATTATTTATGGTACAAAATTAATTTCATTAGATAGATCGTCGAATCTATTTTCATGATAAATTCATTTGGAGATACAAATGTTGCACGTATTTTCTACAAATCCAGTCAAATTTACGGCACGGAAACCAAAAGCGACAGTTATTTAGGGACGGAAGGAGTACTAACTTGAATTTGGGCTAAATCATTTACAATTGCAATACAAGTACTGAATTGGCCCAACTTCTGATTGAGACATGTCATACTATTTGATTACCTGTTCCTTTTTGATCAAGGACATGCTTGTTTGTTTCTTTATCAGATTGCTTTCCTGAGAGAATTTCGAACTTTTGATGACAAGTTCAGCGCCATTAACTTCTCGACTGGTGTTAGTGAAAGCCTTAAGAATATGATCTTAAGGCATCGACGGCATGGACAGAAATTGGCTGTTGGAAAGCATGAATATAAAATAATCATTGAAAACACCATGGTGAGTCCAAACTCCTTACATGCTTAGAACCGTGGACAACCTTGAGCGCCATTTTTTCCCCTATGATTTCTTTCAGGGAATACCCTGCTTGTGTGGTGAAAATGTGATGGAGGCAATGTGGGGCCTGCAGAATCTCATGCACCGTTTAGTGCCTGGAGAAACATCACAGTCACAGCTGACTAAGGAGGACCGCCTCCCGATGAGTCATGGACTGAAAATGGTCCTGAGTCGTAATGGCTTTGATGATATCGAACCAGAGATGGTGAGTAAAACTTGATGGAATGCTTTCTGTAATATAGCTTCCTGTCGTTTAGAACTGATGTTGAAGCAATTTCATTCATTTCCGTGAGCTAATGTTTTGGATTCAATATTTTATTTGAAGTTGAAGTAATGGTGATGAAGCAATGCTATTTGTATCTAGGTCAACGAGCAGATTATGATGACGGCATGCGCGTTGTTTGAGGCCGCGTTCACTTCCCCCTCCCAACCCAAAATATTTCCTCTTACACACATCACATCAAATCTTTCGACGCATGCATGGAGCATTAAACGTAGGTAAAAAAGATAACTAATTGCATAGTTTGTCTGTAAAGTTCGAAACGAATCTTTTGAGTCTAATTAATCCATAGTTGGACAAATTTTACCAAATAACAACGAAAAGTGCTACAGTAACTTTTCAGCTACTTTTCGCGAAGTGAATACACCCTGAGTGTGATTGCACTGACAAGAAGTATAGCGTACCCTTGTACTGCCTCCGTCCGTGAATGGATGAAACTATGATATGCGTGTCAGTTAAAGCGCTTCACGTTTGACCAAATTTCTAATAAATAATATTCACATTTATAACTTTAAATCAATTTATTATGAAAATACATTTCATAATTAATCTAATAATATTTATTTGATATTATAAATATTTATACTTTTTATCTATAATTGGTCAAACTTGGTACAATAAAACATGATACTGTTCTCGAATTTTATTCTTTTAGGACGGAGGAAGTAAGTTCTTTCTCGCCGCATTAAAGATGTGTCTGGCATTGACACTGGTGATTGGAACTCCTTGAAACTTGCAACTGCTCTGAAGGTGATATTTTGCCCTGAAGAAGTAGGTGATTATCATGAGGTACATTACATCATACTTCTGTAAATGAGTTTTCTGCCATGGAGACTTTTGTCAGTGAGACTTTTGTCACTCATGTGCTGAACCGTTTCTTTCAGATGTTTTCAGAAGACGAGCGATCAAAGTTGGTGGATGATGCACATAAATATGCACGTGAGATAGGTAGAACCTCTGCCTTGAATGCCTCCAAAAAAATGGTCTCTGCCTACGAAGTTAGGAATGAGAAAAAAAATTTGTTGAGGAACTTGGTTACGGAGGCCAAGGAGCGAATGAAGTTAAAGATAACCGAAGATGGCAGAAGAGAAGTCACCAACCCTGGTACCGTGTGATAATGGCTCAGAAACCTGGTGGCTCGAGAAGATGGATGTGCAGACATAGCCCAAATTCTATCGACTAAACTGATCGTTTCTTCTGTCAGCACATTGTTTATTATGGAATGAAGACTGTACGTCTGTTTCTTTTATGTTTGTTTGGAACATTGTGGCGTTATATTCACAGTTTGTGCACTCAGTTGCCTTGGGACATTGTGACTATCAATGCGCGAACTGATC
This sequence comes from Saccharum hybrid cultivar R570, assembly GCA_038087645.1. Lineage (NCBI taxonomy): Eukaryota > Viridiplantae > Streptophyta > Magnoliopsida > Poales > Poaceae > Saccharum > Saccharum hybrid cultivar. The sequence goes on from JAQSUU010000041.1 coordinate 3,139,725, forward strand.
GCCACTCATACTTACGAGAGAAGATATCTCAGAGCAACTCTAGCAGAGCCCCATAGTTAAATATGGGTGCCTTGGCCAAAAACATCACTCTAACTAGACCCCTACTACAGACCCCCATATTTGGCTGGCCATCCATATCCTCCCTCCAGACCATATTCATGTTGGCCCAACCCCCGGCCCTCATCCTGCGGCTTCGACGCACGCTCGCAGGAACTCCCTTCGCTCCGACGACCTCCACCACTCCGATGACCTCCTCCACTCCGGCAACCCTCCTCCCCTACCCCGATGACCCTCCTCTGCCCTCCCCTATCCTTCTACCCGACGCTAGCTCTACGCGCGGCCCCGTGGGCGGGATCCATCGATCCACATCGGGCCGCCGTGGTGCCTCTTGCCTCCGCCCCCGTCTCACCGGTGCCAACTATGCCCGACGCCCGCGACTTATCTATGTCGGCCTTCGCCCTTGTGGTATGCACCGGCCCCCGACGAGGAGGCGTGAGCTCCTCCCGCCGCCACCCCTGCCCGGTGGAGTTCCTCCCCGGCGTGGCTGTAACACCCTAGTGTTAAGCATGCATTAACATTTGTAAATCATGAGCATAATCATCATTATGCATTCATAAGCGTCACATGAAATATAACTTGAAACATGCTAATGAAACATGTGTGTTGCAATGTCTTGTTTCAATAGGTCTGACGCCATGTTGATACTTGTCATGCAATGTTTGTGCTTGTTTGATCACTTAAACAACTTAAAAATATTTAGGATGCAAATTGGAGCAAAGTTTATATTCAAATTTTTGCCAAATTTTGCTTTTAAAAATAATCTTCCAAAATTAGGGTTTGATTTAAAATTGACTTTAAATCTCTAATTCAAAATCTATTTAGAATTTGGCTTTGCTTCTTTTGGCAAAGTTGTAGAGCATATTTTTCTAAGTAACTTTTGTTTTCACCCCAAATCTTGAAAATGATTTTATCTTGCTCAAATTTGGATTTGGGGGCTGTTTAATAGAAAAAAATCTTTTTATTTTGTAATCGGGTCGTGCCCTCCCTTTCGCCCCAGCCCGGTCGGTGCCCCGCAGTCCTGCCTCCGTGCCCGACTGCACCGTGCTCCCCGACAGCCGTCAGGCGCCGGCCACCGCGTGTCGGTCGTACGCTAGCGGTGCCCGCCGGGTGGCGTCCGGTGGCTCCCACGCGCCCTCGCCCGCCTTAACCCGAGCACCAGCGCCCGCTCCTCCATCCTCCCCTTTTCCATTTCGAAAAGGCTCAGTAGGAGTCGAGCTGCTCGCCACCGCACGCCGTTGCTCTGTCGTCGCCGTGCCTCACAACCACGGCTCCTTCCCTCGTTTCGCCTCGGCGAGCCTCCGCCATCCTCCACCCGTCCTCGTCGTGCCACCCGCTGCAGCTCGCACCAAGGTGGGAGGCCGAATCGGCCATCTTCCCTACCCCTTCCGCCATGTCGGAGCTCGCCGGAGCTTGGCTCCGTGCGAGCGGGCACTGCGCCTCCCTCTTCTTCGCCTTCCTGCTTCTTTGGCTCCGCATCGCCGTCGCGAAGCGCAAGCGCCACTTGCGGAGCTCGGCCGTGGTCGTGGACGGTGGTGAAGCCGCCATGCAGCGCCGCCGCTCGCCTACGGAGCTCGCTGTGCGGGCTAGAGCCCGTCCGCGCCACCCTTTTCTAGTCTGCCGAACCCGCGTTGGAGTGAGGGAGCCGAGGTTGGTGGCCATGCCGCCGGGGGCTCACCGTCGGCAAAGTTTCGGCCGGCGGGGTCCCTTTCCTGCCCTGCTGGGGCTGACCGGTGGGGCCCGGTCAGCTTTCGAGGCCCAGCGGCAGCGCCCGTGGGCGGATCTGGGTGACCCCCCCCCCGCGCGCGGGGTGCACTTAGCTATTAGGGCCGGTTTTTAAAAAGAAAGGATTTTTGAAATGATTTCCAGAAATCGATTTAAAGGCTTATAAATTCATAACTTGAGATCTACTGCTTCAAATTGAATGAAACCAATTTTATTAGACTTCTTAGGAGTAGATCTGCAGTATAAAATTATTGCATGTCAGTTTTGAGATACTTTTATATATAGCTTTATTTAATTCTTGATTTTGCTATTATCTTGTAAAATGCATAATAAATTGTATATGTGTCAGAAAAATGTGAAACTTGTTTATTAATCTATTTATGTGATATGCTTTCCGTGAAAAATATGTGACTTGCATGTTCTATGACAAAAATATGGGTAAGTAATTTAGATGTATTTAATTGTTGTTTCTTGTAAAATGGCTAGAGCCAAAAATATGAATAATACATATAAGTGAAACTTTTTCCATAGTGTTTTTATACTATGTAGATCATGGAAAAATATGAAATCTATTGCTTGATACTTTTCATAATACAAAGTATTTTCATGTGTAATTATGCCATGCTTTTGGCTATTTTGTGTAGGCTGCTATACTTATCCAAATGCAATGAAAATTTTATGGTAGACTATATATTACATGATAAAGCTATTGTAAATTTCTCAGAATTTTTTGAACACCAAGAATATATGTTGCTGTTGTAGCCTGAATTTAGAATGAAATAAATGAACCTTTCTCTATGCATGATTAGTGTATATGTGTTGTTTTGGGCTATCTTTGAAGCACTAATAACTTGCCGGTACGAATTCATGTGTCAATGTTGTGTGATATGTATGCAAGTTTTTGGTGTATTGTAATCTTCTCTACTAGAGAGGAGATTTGCACCTACTCTGTCAAATAGAGTTAAACATGTTCGTCTACATACATGCACTCATGATCATCGTATGTCATTCCATCTGATGCATGACTTTCATAATCACACATACCTATACATCATACAGGATCGCAGGAGAAAGTTCCGGTAGTGGTGTCAGAAGAGCAGGCGGGAGCAGATCCGCAGGAGATCTAGGCACAGGAGGTGCCAGAAGCCGAGGAGCAGGCGAGGAACTCCCGGAGTGCGTGGACCACCAGCCAAGCTCATTCGAAAGAGGTAAACCCCGGAGTATTCTAAGTCTCCTATTTTATAAGCAATCAATTATATAAGTTTTATATATTATTGCATTAAGTTATAGGAGTTGAGTGAAACCGTTAATGCATATATTATATCCTTGTCTATCTTGTTATATCCGTTACTCTGCTAGGTCTATGATCGAATAAATGCTTAGCCCTACTTAGATCGGTAGAGGTCGGTGATTTCCAGTCACCAGGCAACTATAGGTGGTTACCTGAATACCTTAACTATGAAGCTATCATGAAAATAACCAAGTGTTGATGGATAATTGGAGACCGAGCGGAATAAATGTTTGGGCAACCAAACAGAGTTTTGAGGTGCTTATAGTTTTCGTCTGTGTCGGTTAAGGACCAATCGTTGCTCGTCCCTCGTCTCATGTTGAACACATGCCTCACATTTCGCTGGCCAAATAAAGTATCTTTCGACCGTGAAGCTAGTGGCACTATTCGGGCCGAGATCTACATGGGCTAGCAGACTAATTGAAAGTCCTATGTTTGGTGTTGATAATTAGTGACAATGCCTAAGTACTAATCTTATGCCTAAGTTGTATGTAGCATATGAGGATTAGTACATTCCAAGTTTGGTGGCAAGATGGACATGGTGATCATGATGGTCACACTTGGATTTGGACGCAACCCTACGTGATCAAGGCAAAGGTATATGCTTAAGGGTTGTGTTTCAGTAATCAAGACACCTAGTGGGTGTGGTTACATTATAGGATAGATAGCCGTACTATAAAGAGGGGAATGACGCGGCTATTGAACTCCTAAGTGTCTCTAGGTGTGCATTTCATGATCATATGCATTTGGATAGAACTAATATCGCCTCGAAAAATGATTGTGAAAATGCTAACACACTCACACATGACGAAGATCACTTGGTGGTGTTAGCACGTTTGCGAAGGCGGTGGAGTTTGAGCGGTAGAGAGGGTTTGGGATCCTCTCTCCCTCCCACCGAGCTTGCGAGGCGGGATTCAGGCGTTTTTGAGGAGTTGAAACGACTATTTTCCACTACGCCGAAAGTCCGGAAAAGAAACGGAGGCGAACGGAGGTCACAGAGGTGACCGAACGCTGAACCGGACGCGGTCTTTGCATGACCGGACGCGTCCGGTCAGTGTTCAGTGTCTGCGCGTTTTTCAGTTCGATGATCGGACGCGAGGCGCGTCCGGTCACTGATGATCGGACGCGTCCGGTCGTTCAGGGAGCTTACTGAACTGTAACCAGACGCTGGCACTGTCGCGTCCGGTCATGTTTCTTCAGCGCGTCCGGTCGTTGTTTCGTTGAGTGCTGCTCAGGCGACCTGCGCGTTCGGTCATTCTCGGGACCAGCGCGTCCGGTCGTTTCCAGCGCGTCCGGTCTGCACGTCAAGCGCGTCCGGTCGTTGCTTTGCAACTAGCCGTTGTGCGACCGGCGCGTCCGGTCGTTTGGACCAGCGCGTCCGGTCAGTGTTTCACGTGTTAGCCGTTGGGCGACCGGCGCGTCCGGTCAGTTGGACCAGCGCGTCCGGTCAGCGCGATTTCGACTGTTTAAGTTTCTAACGGCTCTATTCGAAGGGGTACGTCTATAAATACTCGTTGGCCGGCTCAAGGCTCTAACTCTCGATCATTTGACATACTTGTGAGCACTTTGAGCTAAGCAACTCCCCTTCCACTCATCCCTCTTTCTTCTTTGCATATCCGAAGTGAGATTGAGTGATCCAAGTGCATTTGCATTGTGAGATTGCATCTAGTTGGCACTTGGTGGTTGATTTGCTGCGGGATTCTTGTTTCTCTTGGTGGTTGCCGCCACCTAGACGGCTTGGAGCAGCTTGGAGGCGTTGGCAAGAGTTGGTGATTGTTCTTAGCCACCTCCGGTGATTGTGAGGGGTTTGTGCCTACCTCGGCGAAGCGCTAAAGGCAACATTAGTATATTGCTCGTGTCATTGCAACCTTTTGCCATTTGGTAGGTTCTTGTGGCGCCATTTGAGAGGCTTGGTGTGAGACCGATTAGCCACCGAACCACGTGGTGAAGAGGGACACAACGGAGACTAGCGTGCCGGCAAGCACGTGAACCTCGGGATAAATCTTCGTGTCATCATTCTTATTGTGTTTGATCGATCCCGGTGGTTGTATATTGTGGTATTCATCTCTTGATCATATTGATTGGTTGGCTCAATACTTCGCCCCTCGGTGATACTCTCCTAACTCTCTCTTGTATTAATTTCTTAGTCACCTTGCTAGCTTGTTAGTGTAACTCTTAGCTTGAGTAGCTAGCTAGCTTTAGTTGTAGTTAAATTGTGTGGTTTGACTTGTGCGGTTGAGTGCAAATATACTAGAATTGTGAATTGGTTAGGTGGCTTGCAAACACCCCGTAGGCTAAGCAAAACTCGCATCTCACTATTTGTTTTATTGATAAACTTGTTTAGCTTGTCTTTGTAAAAATTTTTAATAGGCTATTCACCCCCCTCTAGCCATCAAGACCTTTCACTAATGCTGAAGGGAGTAAGACAGGGGCACGAAGAGTGAGCCCAAGGGCAGGCTGGGCATGATTCCTTACAGTCAGGAGGCCCCTGGGTAGTGCGGTCTCAGTTTGTCCCGCGACGTTTATCGAAATAGCGTCATTGGTGATCTAACCGACCCTGACGGGGGAAGCGTAGTTTGTGTGAGGAATAAATTACTAGCTAGTTAGGAATCGATTCGAATCGCCATCGCTCATGAATAGTGAGCACTTGACTCGAGCTACGACATCGTAGTAATGATGATGGAACTCGGATGGTTATGTGGATGACGTCAAAAATGCTAAACCTGAGATGGTAACTTGATGTTAATGGTTAATCAAGTGCTTGCAATAGCATAGATGCTTACCTAGAATAACAAGTTATAATAAAGATGATACTAATACCTAAATGGTTTATTCATGATAACCTATGTTTTTCGCAAATGAGTCAGTAGCCCACTAAAAGAAAGTCTTGCATATTCCTTGGTGTCGCTTTATTTCCGTTTAAGACCAGTAAGTCTAGCTGAGTACCTTCTCGTACTCAGGGCTTTGTTCCCATTGTTGTTGCAGATGGCCAGATATACTATGGGTATTGCATCAACTGTCTGTATCCCGCGATGGGCGACAACTAGGACCATGGACATGGTCACTCCATATGTCTCATCTACTGCTTTTGTGGGACTTGATCGTTATTTGGCACTGTATCTGAACTAAGTGTGCGTATGTGGTTTCGAAACTATTTGCTTCCGCTACTTTATTATGAACTTGGTTTGTAATAACTTTATGTTTTAAATTTCGATGTATTTCAATGATGTTGCGAACTTTATGTAATATGTGATTGTGGCTGCTAAACTTGTACGATCTTGGCTTGTATGTTGGTTGGTTTGAAATCTTTCGTGATTTCATGGACTACTGGGTTTGTATGAGCTCCAGTACGGGGATTTATCTACTTCGGCAGGTGATTTTCTTACTTAAACTTGTATAAATTGGTTGGTTCTGTTACAACGTCCTGTCCAGTGGGAGATCCCGGGGCGCGGCCCCTGCTCGGTGCAGCTCCTCCCCACCCGGAGCTCCTCTCGGTCCTCCCAGGGTCCCCTGCACGAAGAGATAGGACAGAGATGATGGTAGATGAGAGATAAACGACATATAGAATGAAAGAAAGAAAGAGAGAATGACGACGGGTCCCATTTGTCATTGTCTACTTTAATGATTTTGGGGGCCCAAATATGGTGTTGTTGTTGGAGTGAGAGCACAAAATAAAGTTGGGCCAAGAAAAATGGGAGAAGCACCCAAATAAAAAATAAAGACCCTGATTTAGATGCCTCTGCTGTAGTTACTCTTAGGCCACCTACGTCAACTACTGTTGTGAGGCTATCACAACTAAGTTTGCAAAGATGGCTTATGCAGAATAGGCTAAGTATATAGCTTGTGGATCGAGTAGATAACATGCAAAAAAGAATATTTTTTTTCTTTTTAAAAGGCAATCACTTCTACTAAGCCAAAGTGATCTACAAGTAGTGGTCGTCCCTAGCAGAGGTAATGGTTTAAAGCCCCGTTCGTTTGTCTTATAATCTGTACTTTTTAGCTTATTTTTTCAGTCGAAACAATGTTTTTCTCTCACAACGAATCAACGAACAATACTTTCAGTTATGACTTTTCAGCGAAGCATCTTCCTAACCAAATGCACCAAACAAGCAAGAAACATCACGAGAGGTTGAGTTCTAGCCACATGAATAATTGAGCAACAATGGTGGAAGGAGTAAGGGTGCTAATCTTTATAGCTGAGGAAGCATATAATAAATCTAAGGCAATATTATAACTAAGATAAGAAAGATCAAATGGACTTTTCCTTCGAAGTTCGAACCATGGAAGCGCCGGACAGCAGGCAAGGGGTGTGTTAGGTCCCGTTCATCTGGCTTATAATCCGTCTTATTCAGCTTGTTTTTTCAGCTGGAACAGCATTTTTCTCTCACAAAAAATCAGTTAACAGTATTTTTCAGCCGGCTAATAATTCCAGCCGAAGGACTCCTTAGTGTGTAACCGCGTCTCCGGGCCCTGGCCCCTGCCCATGGATTAAAATTTGCCCCGGCAAGTGGCCGACTAGCTCTAAAGATTTCCATGGCTGGACCCGGGTCATCCGCAATCTAGTCATCCACCAACGATAGACAAATGAAATCAGGTGGCGAATCGTGGCTGGGTTCGGGTTTTACCGGATAATTCCATTCCAAGTTGCAGGGAAGAAACCACGGAAATGGGAGCCGTTGGGAATATGGTCGCCGCTGGCGGCCGGCCACGAGGTGTGCAGATGTGAGTGGCTGGCTTCTCGCGCAAACTGCTGCGCTGCCCAGGTCACGCCCGTGGTTGGCAGCGCAAAGAGAGGACAGACCGACGGCGTCTGTCTCCCTCAGATCTCGAGCCATCTGCCGACGGTGCCAGTTCCAAAGGAAGGCCTTGTTATACCAAGCCCTGGTTTAGATTGAAGAAAATTTCAAACCGATGAATAGTACCACTTTCGTCTTATTTGGCAAATATTGTCCAATCATGGACCAACTAGGCTCAAAAGATTCATCTCGTGATTTCCAACTAAACTGTGTAATTAGTTATTTTTTTACCTACATTTAATACTCCATGAAAGCGGTTAAAAATTGATGTGACGGAGAGAGAGTGAAAAAACTTGGAACTTTGAGGCAAACTAAACAAGGCGCAAATTTACCTCTCAAATTCTACTATGCAAAAAGAAGATTCCCATCACATCAAAATATCGGCACATGTATGGAGTATAAAATGGAGATGAAATAAAAAACTAATTGCACAGTTTTGTTGTACTTTGCGAGACGAACGTTTTAAGCCTAATTAGTCAATTTTTGGATAATTATTACCAAATAAAAACAAAATGCTACAGTGCTGCACAGTGTTGCACAGGGATTCGGCAACAGCCGAATCGGCGGAACTAAACACGACCGAAATACTAGTCCCCTGATGAAGAGATAAAAATAAATCATATGCATTTTTATTTTAGTGTAAGATCATCAAAACAAAATATCATTAAAGATCATAATAAATTAAATTATTATAGAAATCGAAATGTTTAAGGTAACCTGCATTTTTAAAAACAACCAAGCAAGCATATAATGGTGACAAAAGTCAAGCATATAGAAATCCAAATCTTTTAAGGTAACCTGCATTTTTGCGGGCGGGACTCGCCGACTTGGTCCTCCTCGCCGTGCTCAAGCAGTAAAAATAATAGGAAATGCTCGGCATGTTTTCTTCGCGTCGAACGCTTTTTAACTGGACTAGAATCTATGTAACCTGCCAACGACCCAACAACCTTCACTTTTCTCACCACGGCACTACTCGTCTCCCTCACGCGGTTTCTCGTCTCCCTAACGATGACGCAGCTGCTTGTCGCTCCGATGCGGCTGCTCGTCTCCCCGACGTCGTTGACCACCTTACTCCATTACTGCCTGCTTTTCTCCCTCACAGCCATGCCCGCCCTCGCCTGTCCTTGTTCTTCTCTCGCCGCTGCACCCTCTCGCCTTCCTACATTGCCTCGAACAAGGTAGCAAAGTGGATCTAACTGAATACCTCTATGGTGAAGTGTTTCTCGGCTATAAAATCCTCCATGGTCAGGTGTCTCTCGGCGACAAACTACACGTTGGAGGTGTGGTCTCGCTGGCGACAAGCTCCTCCATGGTGGTTGGGCTCCTTCACAAGCAAGCGCAACCAAATCTGCACGCTACAGTGGGTTATGTTGTAGTATGTGATATGATGCAACGATGTTACATGTTTTATGGCACTCAGCATAAAATTGGATTTTGCGGTGTTGCAACAGTCGATTTGAGATGTTGCATCATGTTTTTTTTAATCGTGCAACATGTTTTTTGATGTTGCAATAGTCGATTTAAGATGTTGCAGCATGTTTTTTTTGATATTGCAACTGTCGATTTAAGATGTTGCAACATATTTATTTTGATGTTGCAACAGTCGATGTGAGATGTTGCAATATGTTTTTTTATGTTGCAACTGCCGATTTGAGATATTGTAACATGTTTTTTTTATGTTGCAACTGTCGATTTAAGATGTTCCAATTAACATCTGATCCATTTGTCTCGCTTTCCATCTCTCTCCCTCACGTACGGCAAGGCGCGGTGTCTGTAAGCGCTATAGGAAGCACAACCACCATTACCGTGGTTTACTATTACATCCCATGAGAAAGGAGGGAGCTGGAAAGAGATGAGTGCTAGGGTGGGACGGTTAGAGCGAAAGCCTCAATCCGAAAGGAAAGAAGCACAACGAAAGCCTCTGGATTCAAAAGAGAAGGAGCGCTAGGTGGAAGGTGTAGAGCGGAAGCGTCTGGATCAATTGTTTATATCCGAACGTGCGGGCGCTAGTATTTCCTAAAATAATAACGTGTGGAGCGGAGAAAGGAGGAGGGGAGGAAAGAACCAAGGAATCGCTGCGTGCATGGCCTCCCCGCGAGCGAACTGCGATTGATCCAAATCGTGCGGGTAGGCGAAGCGCTGGCCGAACAGAAGGGAATGAAGGTCCAACCACGCGCGTGAGGGTGCAAGTGGGCGCGAGCCGACCTGCTAGCCTGCTAGGCCTACCTGCCAAAACAGAATTAGCAGGCTCCTGCAGACACTTGGGCCTTGGGGCCTTGTTCAGTTCACGAAAGTTTTTAGAAAATGATACAGTACCACTTTTGTTGTTATTTAATAATTAATGTTCAATCATAATCTAATTTTGAAAGATCTATTGAGACGAATTTAATGGTGAAATCAAAATTTAATTTGGATTTTTGGTTTGTGAGTTATAGTATTTTTTCCCTTTGTTTAGCTAGTGGGGCCCGCCACTATAGAGTATAGAGTAAACACAGTATCACTCTAAATATAGAGTGAGAGAAAGGGTAGAATATCGTTTTAGAGTACCCAGTGCAGCAGTTTTTACTCTATATTCATACTCTAAAGCTTTAGAGTATCGTTTTAGAGTACCCACTGCGGGTAGTCTAACGCAGGTTTACGGGCTCCTGCAGGATAGTCGATTTCCGCATGCAGTTGATGCGGCTGCGTGAAGGGTGCCCGCAGGCATGCCCGCTTGCATCCTTAGAGCAAGTATAATAACAGGCTGTAAGCTGGCTAAACGCTAAGGTGGAGGAGATAGAAGAAGCAACTTACAGCCGACTTAGGCATCAGAATCAAGAAACTTTATGAGATAGACAAGTGAGTCATATATTAATAATTAAGAACTTACTGCTACGCGAATGAACTAGGAGAACACTGCAGAGAACCTTTCTACCAACAGCCAGCTGGAACTATTGGCCTTGCTATTAGGTGTGCTCAAAAGCCGAAAACCATGGAGCCATGGAGGACACGCGTGGCCACGTGAGGTCTCTCGTTTCAATCGTTGGTTCTCCAGCTCCGGCAGCTGGACAACGTGCGGGGTGGCCGGGTGGGAAATGCAGGGCCAAGCCAGCGCCAAATCCAGAAGCCGCCCACGGTATTGGCTCCCGCAGTCCGCCCACAGAGGCAGCGGAAACAGGGGCCGTCGCTGTACGATTTCCATAAAACCGGGAGCCCTCCAATCTCCTGGTCTGGTTTCCTTTTGCGTTTTGGAAGGCTCTCCGATACTTTTGGTGGGCGCGGCTGCGGCTGCGGCTGCCTGCCCCACGGGCCACGCCACGGGCAGGAGGTGGACCGGACGTGGAGGCCACGCGCTGCGGCTGTGGGCGCCTCCCTTCCCCTGCCTTTTGGATTCTTCTGCCGCCCGCCACGCTGCTCCAGCTCCTGCTCCGTCCTCCCGTGGGTTCCACCTGTTTTCTTTTTTTTCTTTCTTAGGCTGAATTTAGTTACTCTGAAAATGATGAAAAGCGTACTGTAGTACGTTTTGATTTTATTTGACAAATAATATCCAACCGTTGACTAATTAGGTTCAAAACGTTCGTCTCGCAAAGTACAACCAAGCTGTACAATTAGTTTTTGATTTCATTTACATTTAGTACTCCATACATGTATCACAAGTTTAATGTGACGAAGAATCTTTTTTTTACATAGTGTTTTTTTTCAGACAACTAAACACAGCCTTACCAGTGCTGAGCCTGAGTGCTGAGTCATCCCATCCAACAGACTGTACTGTCGTACGGAGTAGTACTGAGTACGGTGTAAGTGAGTATGTAGTCGTTTGTTTCAGAGTGAGTCGAGGATTGTCGCGGTTGATTACCTACAGCTTGCCGGAGTCCATCTTTACTGGACTTCGTGCCGCATACATGTCCTCGTTTAGATCCTAAATTTTCTCCTAAATTTCACTATGCAAAAAGAAGATTCTCTATCACATCAAAATGCCGGCACATGCATGGAGTATTAAATGTAGATAGAATCAAAAAATAATTGCACAGTTTAGTTGTACTTTGTGAGACGAATCTTTTGAGCCTAATTAGTCAATGTTTGGAAAAAAATTCACAAATACAAACGAAATGCTACAGTGCAGAATCTGATACTATAAAGATTTGGGCCATCCCAAATCAGACCAACTAAACAAGGGAACGTCCTGATGCCCGTCACATGGATGGACTTGTCAAAGACATCCCCCTGTCAGGTTGTGCTACAGGACCTTAGCAAACCGGCCTTTGTGTTCAGTTCACCGACTTGGTTAGCAAGTCATTTTAGATTTGTTCTGAATCTACTCTTTCTTACTTTAACCATATATATATATATATATATATATATATATATATATATAATTCATTTGCTTATTATATTATATAAGTATAATTTAATTAAGTTTGCTAGTCAAAGTTGAACACATGTATATACCAGAAGAAGTAGCAGTACAAGCATGGTATACCGGAATAAGTATCTCCCCGGAATAAACCCCCCGGCCGCCTACAGTTTACATTAGGGACCCCCTAGTAGTAGAATCCATGTGAATCTCGGACGCGGCTTCTTGTAAACCGGAGACGAGAGAGAGAGCACCCGGAGCACGCGGCGGGGCCCGCGATGACGCTAACTCCCTCCATCCAAATCCTGAAAATCCACTTCGTCCCGCGGCGCCGAATCCGCCTTCCCACACCTTCCCGAAACCGCAGGCGCCCAGGCCAGCCCACTGGCCACTGCACCTCCAGTCTCCGCGCCGCGGTGTGCCGCTGTGCGCTTATAAAACAGCACACCGTCTCCCCCTCCGCCGCGCTCCTTCATCACCCGCATCACCGCACCAGCACCATTCCAACTCCAACCAACCACCTCGATCACCTACGTCATCACTCACCTCCAAGTTCCAACCAAGCTCATCAGGTCAGCCCGACGATCGAAAGAAGACGACAGACATGCGGATGAGCTGCAACGGCTGCCGCGTCCTGCGCAAGGGCTGCAGCGACGCGTGCACCATCCGCCCCTGCCTGGGGTGGATCAAGTCCCCCGAGGCGCAGGCCAACGCCACCGTCTTCCTCGCCAAGTTCTACGGCCGGGCGGGGCTGCTCAACCTGCTGGCCGCGCCGCCCGCGGGCCAGGACCACCTCCGCCCCGCCGTCTTCCGCTCCCTGCTCTACGAGGCCTGCGGGCGCATCGTCAACCCGGTCTACGGCTCCGTCGGCCTGCTCTGGTCGGGCCAGTGGCAGGCGTGCCAGGCCGCCGTCGAGGCCGTGCTCAAGGGCGACCCCGTCGTGCAGGTCGACGCCGCGTCCGAGGCCGCCGCGGCACCGCCGCTGCTGCTCGGCGGCCGCAGGTACGACATCCGCCACGTCGCCAGGGATCCCGACGCCGCCGCCGCGGCCGATCTCCTCCGCGTCGCGCGCGGCGGCGGCGGCCGCGGACGCAAGCGCGCCGCTTCGTCCTCCACCTCCTCCAAGCCCAGCGGCAACAAGCGGCGCGCGTCGCCTGGCAACAACGATCCTTTGAGCCAAAGGCCAGGACAAGAGGTGGAGGATGAGCCGGAGCCGGTGCCGATGGTCGTTGAGAACGACCACGGGCACGACGAGGAGTCCGCCGGAAGCCACGACCACCACCTGCAGGCGCAGCAGGGGTCGGAGGACACCGACGTGGAGGCGGCGTCCCACTCCCACTCCCACTCCCACTCCCACGTGAGCCAAGCCGAGCCCGAGCCGCAGAGCCATGCGCCGCCAGTCAGCAGCAGCCAGCAGGAGGCTGATCAGGACGACGAGGGAGAGGAGGTCGGGCTGGAGCTCACGCTCGGGTTGGAGCCGCTCGTCAGGCAGAGGCAGCAGCCCAAATCTTCGCGCTGCGACCACAGCGGGTTGAGCGCCGCATCGAGCCTCATCTGCCTGCGCCTGCAGCTGCCGGCCTGAGCTCGCCGCATCTCACACCTGAGAGACCTGACCACAGTTTTGGGACAACAGCCGTGTCAGGAGACAAACAAAACAACGAAAACAGACTTCCTAGGTTTCTTTTTCTTTTTTCTTTTTGTAGAGGCTGCTGGACTGCACAGCATCGTCCTAGGATTTCTTTTTTTGCGTCCTGTACCTACATGTCATGTGATTGTACCTTTAGTTTGTTCAAACTTTTTATGTTTGGCTCGGGCTGTCACAAATTTTAATCCGTGTAACACCAATAAAAAACACTGAGGTCGTGAGTACACAAAGGGCGCTAATTCATTTGATTTAGGCCTTGTTCAGTTGCAAAAAATTTTGTAAAATAACCCTGTAGCACGTTTTGTTATTATTTGACAATTAGTGTCCAATCATGATCTAATTAGGCTTAAAAGATTCGTCTCGTCTATTTCGTTTAAACTGTGTAATTAATTTTATTTTTATCTATATTTAATGTTTCATGTGTCTAAAGATTCGATGTGACGGGAAATCTGAAAAATTTTGTAAAATTTTCTGAGAACTAAACCGGCCCTTAGATACCAGAAGTAGTTGGGCCACGCACTATCTCATTATATATATATATATATATATATATATATATATATATATATATATATATATATATATATATATTCAATCAGAAATGATACTCCAGTTCAGGACATGGGAGAGAAACTGATATGTCCAAGCATATTCAATCAGAAATGATACTCCAGTTCAGGACATGGGAGAGAAACTGATATGTCCAAGCAACTACTGTTACATACAGGTTAGGCATCCAATGGATTGCACAGATTGGATCACGTACTGCTGTTGTAATACCGTGGGCCTGTTTCGTTGGAGCCCCTGGAAAGTTGCCTGCCAGACAGCTCTATCCAACCACAAGCAAACAAAATCAGGAGTACTGTTGCTTGAGCTAGGCAATTTTCTCAGGTCTGAACCAAACACCAAACAGGCTCACACGGGAGAGGGGTGTAGCAAGGAGAGTTTTAATACGTGCCATTCTGAAAAAAACCTGTATGTACCCACCCAACACTATATTGTTTGTGCCTCCGTTAGATATCAATGTTAAAATGGAAAAATACATCATTAAACAGGAACCATATATTTCAAAGATAGATTAATACGAATAATTGTATGGCATTCGGTTTCAGAAATGTAAATAGTGGAGTCGTATTCCTACAAACACCATATAAGGCTGCAGGACAATAATGCATGGCAAAAGAACTCTTCCTAGAGACCAACATATATCTACAATCTTGATGATACGTTAATTACCTAAAGACCAACATGTGCTCTGCAAAATTTATCATGAAAAGGATGATATGAGAACCACTATATATCCAGAATCCGGACATTGCCATGTTTCATATAGGTAACACGATTTTTAGATTCTGAAACAAACAAATACTGTACACTATTTTTAGGGATTTAATTGAACAGACACCAAGATTGTCTACATAGATTGTTTATCAATTACATACTTCCAATTTCCTAACTCTAATAGGTCCTAGTCAAGATTATGTAAAGCTATAAAAATTTCCTAACTCCGTAGTCTGTACACTCATATTCTTACCTGAAGATCTGCAATACTTTAAAGGAGCACCATTTATTCTTATTGCAAAAACTGAAGATTAAGATTAAAATAATTTGGTCAACATTTTTTTTTTGAGATTCTGCCTGAGCTTAACCAAATTATGAACCCATGATGAACCAAATGTATTACAATCATCTACTAATCCGATATAGGAAGCCATCATGACTAATAAATAATGCTTAAGCTGTGATACGCTATATCAGTTTGGCGTTTCCATCTTGGGTATAAACACTTCCTTGCGGGATCCTGCCTGAGAATAAACCAAAGTATAAACCCGTGGTGAACAAAATGTATTTCAATCTATATTCTAACCCAGGCTACTAGGAAGACATCAAGTACTAATAATCTGACAGTCATACAATTTGTGGCAGAAAATATGTGATTAATGTTTGATGTGCTAACACTTCAATCTATTGCCTAACAATTTGTAACTTCTGAGGTGGTAATACTAAGGCAGGTACATCTAGAGCTAGATCTCTAGCATGCTACAGTTGCAGGTCTTGAAGGGTGTGTGTATGTAACATCTAAGGTGGTAATACTGAGGCAGGTACTTCCACGGTTTAAACATTGGGGAATAGTTTATGTACTTTATGCAAAACGATCTCTGCAGGCTTTCTTTTTTCAATCATAAATGATACTCTATGTCATAAAATATTTTTTTTCAATCATAAATGATACTCCAGTTCAGGAGATCGGAGAAACTGATATGTCCAAGCAACTACTGTACATAGTACAGATTAGGCATCCAATGGATTGCACAGATTGGATCACGTACAGCTTGTTGTAATACCGTGGGCCTGCTTCGTTGGAGTCCCTGGAAAGTTGCCTGCCAGACAGCTCTATCCAACCACAAACAAACAAATCACACGTATTGTTGCTTGAGCTAGACTTTCTCAGGGTCTGAACCAAACAGGCTCACACGGGAGAGGAGCATAGCAAGGAGTTTTAATACTTGCCATTCTGAAAAAAACCTGTATGTACCCACCCAACACTAAATTGTTTGTGGCTCCGTTAGATATCAATGTTAAAATGGAAAAATGCATCATTAAACAGGAACCATATGTTTCAGAGATAGATGAATGTGAATAACTGTATGGCATTCCATTTCAGAAATGCAAATAGTTGTCTTATTCCTACAAAACAAAGAAACCACCACGTATATAAGGCTGCAGGGCGATGCATTATGCATGGCAAAGAACTCTTACTAGAGACCAACATATATCTGGAATCTTGATATGTTAATTATCTAACGACCAACATGTGCTCTTCTAATGTATCATGAAAGGATATGAGAACCACTATATATCCGGAATTTTGACATTGCCATGTTTCATATAGGTAACATGATTTTTAAATATCTGAAACAAACAGATAGTGTAGGGGACTACTTTCAGGAATTTAACTGAACACAACAGGCACCAAGATTGCCTACACAGATTGTTTATCAATTGCATACTTCCAATTTCCTTACCCTAATAGATCCTAGTCAACACAGATTACGTGAAGCTATAGAAATTTCCTAATTCCGTAGTCTGTACACTCATATTCTTACCCCCAAAAAAATGATTTTATTATGATTTTATATTATGTAAAAGTACCACAATTTGTGTACAATGAGAAGATCCTGTAATACTTAAAAGGAGCAACATATATTCTTATTGAGATTAAAATCATAGATAACCAAATTATGAACCCATGATGAGCCAAATGCATTACAGTCTACTAATCCAAGATAGGAGCCATCGTGACTAATAAATGCTTAAGCTGTGATATGCTATATCAGATTGGCGTTTCCATCTTGAGTATAAACACTTCCTTGCGGGATTCTGCGTGAGAATAAACCAAAGTATAAACCCATGGTGAGTAAAATGTATTTCAATCTATATACTAACCCAGGCTAGGAAGGCATCAAGTACTAATAATCTGACAGTCATACAGTTTGTGGCAGAAAATATGTGATTGATGTTTGATGTGCTAACACTTCGATCTATTGTCCAACTATTTGTAACTTCTGAGATGGTAATACATACTAAGGCAGGTACTTCCAAGGTTTAAACATTGGGGAATAGTTTATGTGCTTTATGCAAAACGATCTTCAGACTTTGTTTTTTCTGAATGGTCGTGCACATCAACCAAAATGAAATTCTTCTACGCTCAAAAATCGAGATAGCAACCCAGAAGAGAGCTGGCTTACAAACTTGTAATGAAAAAACACCATGTTTTTTAGCACTACTTCATCAATACTTTTTAGTAAACAAACAGTGTTTTCTCTCACAACAAATCAGCAGAAGTCAAATTTCAGAAACGAAAACATGACATTTACATGCAAATAACTGAATAAAAAGTAAATAGATACAAAAAATTATGCAGTAATACTGAGAAAAGATAGCTGATAACAAGCTATAAACAGTTGACTAATTATAAGAATGAAAAATATATAAGCCTGAAAGTGGAGCCACCCACCTGCACGGAGCTGAACTTGGGGACTTGCGACGGGCGGCCCATGCGGCCCAGCCCATCTGGTTGATGAGACAAGGCGCCGGCGGCCGGCGGCCGGCCTCGCTACATTTTCCAAGAGAGAAACGAGCCAGCACCGTAGTGACGAGCAAAGGGAGGAGGACAAGTCGACCTTGAGGGCTGAGGTCGTAACAAAACACCCGTATTATGGCCCACCTACAAATGGCATGATTCAAGTCTCGGCTCTATTTTTGATAGATGATGTTGCGATAACCACCCCACAAAAATTGAATCTGATCATCACTAAAAATGTCTTTTCACTGTCACACTCTCTCAAATTATAGATCAAGTTGTGTATCCAGAAAAATCAAAACAACCCATAAAATAGGACGAAGGGAGTAGTATCTAAAAATACATTACCAAATGTAATTGCTTAAGATACCCGCCTATGGAAATGGCAGCTCACGTTTCTACGCAAATCTAGGGCAATTGTCTCTAAAAATGTTCCTTTTAACTAGTTTGAGGTTGCTGAAATATAACTGAATTGGCCACCTCTTCTTATCAATTTAAGCTATAGGTCTTCAAGCTAGCTCTGCCTTGCTTTACTCTTTATACATGCAACTAAAAACATGTCCAAAAAGGACGCAAAGCACTCTGACTAATTAGATGCAGTGACTGAGCGATCGATTTCCTAGTCGTGCAGCCCAGTTTTTGGCCTTTAATTATGGCTTAAGCGAAAGCTAACTGCAAACCACTAATCCATCGCCAAGATAACACCGAGATTTAAGCCTGCTAAAGACATACTGCACTCCACCTCTCTGAAACGTTCGAAAATGATAGGGACAGTGAGATGTCATCATTTTGCACCTCAATCAGGCAGCGCATGTCCCGTGTGTGTGATTGTCCGGTGCCGATGGTCGTTGAGCACGACCACGGGCACGACGAGATGTCCGCCAGAAGCCACGACCACCACCTGCAGGCGCAGCAGGGGTCGGAGGACACCGACGTGGAGGCGGCGTCCCACTCCCACTCCCACTCACACGTGAGCCAAGCCGAGCCCGAGACGCAGAGCCATGCGCCGCCAGTCAGCAGCAGCCAGCAGGCTGATCAGGACGAGGAAGAAGGGGAGGTTGGGCTGGAGCCGCTCGTCAGGGAGAGGCAGCAGCCCAAATCTTCGCGCTGCGACCACAGCGGGTTGAGCGCCGCATCGAGCCTCATCTGCCTGCGCCTGCAGCTGCCGGCCTGAGCTCGCCGCATCTCACACCGAGAGACCTGACAACAGTTTTGGGACCCTGGTGTGTCAGGAGACAAACAGCGTTCCTAGGTTTCTTTTTTTCTTTCTTTCTTTTTGTAAAGGCTGCTGGACTGCACAGCATCGTCCTAGGATTTCTTTGTGTCTTGCGTCCTGTACCTACATGTGATGTGATGGTGTCTTTAATTTGTTCAAACTTTTTATGTTTGCCTCCGGCTGTCACAAATTTTAATCCGTGTAACACCAATCAAAAACACTGAGATCGTGAATACATAATGTTTGGCTCCGGCTGTCACAAATGTTAATCCGTGTAACACCAATCAAAAACACTGAGATCATGAGTACACCCACTGTACTACTTCATATAATTTAGATTTAGATTCAAAAAATCAGTTGGGCCATGCACTATCTCATAAAATTTATATTTTTTCAATCATAAATGATACTCCAGTTCAGGACACGGTAAAAATTGATATGTCCAAGCAACCACTGATACATGGAGTACTTCCACGGTTTAAACATTGGGGAATAGTTTATGTACTTTATGCAAAACGATCTGCAGTCTTTGTTTTTTCTGAATGGCCGTGCACACAGTACACTGCACATCAACCAAAGTGGAATTCTGCTACACTGAGAAATCGAGATAGCAACCAAGAAGAGCTGGATTACAAACTTGTAATGAAAAAGATGTCCTGTAAAGCATGACATGCAAACAACTGAATAAAAAGAAGAAGAAATAGATACAAAAAAAGTATGCAGTAATACTGAGAAAAGATAGCTGATAACAAGCCATAAACAGTTGACTAATTATAAGAACGAAGAATATATATTGCTGAACCCTGAAAGTGGAGCCGCCCACTGCACGCGGAGCGGAACTTGGGGAGTTGCGACAGGCGGCCCATGCGGCCCAGCCCATCTGCTCGATGAGACACGGCGCCGACGGCCGGCCTCGCTACATTTTCCAAGAGAGAAACATGCCAGCACCGTGGTGAAGAGCAAAGGGAGGAGGACGAGTCGACCTTGAGGCCGTGCCAAAAGAACCGTACTATGGCCCACCTACAAATGGCATGATTCAAGTTTCAGCTCTATTTTTGATAGATGATGTTTCGACAACCGCCCACAAAAATTAAATCTGATCATCACTAAAAATGTTTTTTTGACGCAACACTAAAAATGTTTTTTTACTATCACCCTCTCTCTCAAATTATAGATCAAGTTGTGTATCCAGAAAAACCAAAACGACTTGTAAACAAGCCCAAGGGAGTAGTATCTGAAAATAAGTTACCAAATGTAGTTTCTTAAGATACCCGCCTATAAAAATGGCCGTTCACGTTTCTATGCAAATCCAGTGCAACTGTCTCTAAAAATGTTTCTTTGAACTAGTTTGAGGTTGTTGGAATATAAGTGAATTGCTCATCTCTTCTCAGCAGCTTAAGCTAGGTCTTCAAGCTGGCTCTGAATCTGCCTTGCTTTACTCTTTATGCATGCAGCTATAAAAACATGTCCAAAAATGACGAAAAACACCTTGACTAAGGGCCTGTTTGGATCACATGGACTAACAACTAGTTGGCTAAAGTTTAGCCCCTGATGATCCAAACAGGTGGACTAGTGGTTGGTCTAACAACTAGCCAAAACCCTAACTAGTTGTTAGTTCACTAGTCTATAGAACCCAACTAGTTGGACTAATCACTGGTCCTAGTTTATCCAAACAGGCCCTAATGAGATGCAGTGACTGAGCGATTGATTTCCTTTCGTGCAGCCCAGTGGTTTTGGCTTTAATTATGCCTTAAGTGAAAGCTAACTGCAAACCACTAATCCATTGCCCAAGATAACAACCGAGATTTAAGCCTGCTAAATACATAACTGCACTCCACCCTTTCTGAAACGTACGAAAATGATAGGAACAGTGAGATGTCATTATTTTGCACCTCAATCAGGCAACGCATGTCCTCTGTGTGTGTGAAGCTACTGGTATTTGCCTGCGCACTACTATCATTATGGTGTTACAAATTTAAAGGCGAAGTAGAAATGTGAATTTTAGATTTATGAAAGGCATGCAAAAAAAATGCACATACAGTCCTCGGAGTCGGGAAATGTGGATTATTCCTCTCGTCCAAAGAGCAAGACTTCCAAATGGCAATAGATTGGACAAAAACTCCGCCTTTAGGGCATGTTCGGTTCTTAGGGAACCATGGTCTGGAACCTTTCAGCCACGGAACACTTATCTAGTTTATATTCTATAGACAGCTCTCAACGAGGAATTATTCCTACCTAGAATGACCCTAAACGATTGAGCCCTTTTTTATGTTGATTTCTATGTATTTATAGGTTTTTACCTTTTTTTGACGAGAGATAGTTGTATCATCATCGTAAGGCAACCACAATGTTAAAGAAAAGATAACCTTAAACATTTAATGCTATAATAACAATAATACATCTTAGAGGGCGTTTGGTTTGAGGAGTTAAAGTTTAACAAACACTGTAGCACTTTCGTCTTATTTGACAAAAAGTTTCCAATCTGGGACTAATTAGGCTTAATAGATTCGTCTCGTAAATTACTCCTAATCTGTGCCGACATGCATGCAATTAGTCTACATTTAGTACTCCATGCATTTGAGGGAACATTGATGTGATGGGAGTTAAACTTTAACAAGTTGAAACTAAACATGCCCTTAGCCATTGTGGCAATGCACCCCAAGCAAAGATTTTTCTATCTTCAACCATGGTGGGTGGGAGAGAGGCTAGCTAGGAAAGAATTTTTTTTACCCTGTAGTGGGAACACCTTATCTCCTACCAAGGACCTAACCATTGTGTACATACTACTTGACTGTAGTAAATGCTACCTCAACCAAGTTTGGTGCTGATACCTGCCTTTGCAGTGACACCTCGCGCACCTCATACTTCCACGCAACGCAGCTCATCACGTCCGCGCGCCCAGGACAAATGGCCAGGAACTGCCAGGCTATCACACATGTACCGTTAAACTGACAGACAAAAGCGCGCACATCATATAGCAGCTAACCATACCATTTAAAAAAGAACCGACGAACCCCGCTAACAAAAAAAAGTTCTCCGCCGCTGTAAAACACACTTCCATTGCTCAGACCCAGCACAGCGACACCCGGATACAGTCATACGGAGACAGCAGCAGGCAAGGCACCATCATCACCCAGGCCATGGCGGTGGACACAGCAAAAACCGAAACAGCGCAGAAGACTTTACAGAGACAGCAGATTCTCACTGCCAACAGATGCCCAGCAGAGACCGGCGCAACGGAGCGCGCCTCCTTTGCTAGTATTAATCATTCATCTTAGAAAAGACCTAACATCAGGGAAAAATTTATCGGCGATAAAATTTTGATAAACCCGATAATCCCGTTTATCGCTGAGGTCCGATAAATTTTATTTATCACCGAGATTCCAAATTTCACTAGTATGCCAACATGAAAGTGTGATATTCTCTTATATCAATACTATTATGTGCTAGTTCTTAATATTAAATGATTTAGAGACAACTTATATAATTTTCTAGAGAAATTAGGTATTTTTTGTTTTATTTTTGACCGAGAAATTTTCCGATAAATCCGATAAACCCGTTTATCGGTGACCTCCGGTATTTTTTTTCTACCGGTAATGTGAACCTTGCCTAACATACATCCTAAACTGGTCTCGTAATCGATAGTAGATGGCCACATGTTGCCGTTTATAAAGTTGGCCTTCATTTTTATTTTTATTTTTATTTTTATTTTTTCTGTTGTTGTGAGGACATGTAATGTTGATTCTGTCCTTTTTGTTGGCTACTATTCCCTCTGTCTTAAAATAGAAGACATCCTCGTTTCCCGATAAGTCAATTTTTTTACTTTGACCAATTATATATAGAAGGTTCGCCGACGAAAGTCCGGCCGGAGAAGGTCTCCCGACAAAGGCTTGCAGGAGAAGGTCCGCCGACGAAAGACCCGGCCGGAGAAGGTCTGTTGACGAAAGCCTGGCCGGAGAAGGTCTCCCGACGAAGGCTGCTAGACGAAGGTCCACCGACGAAGGCCCGGGCGGAAAAGGTCTGTTGACGAAGGCACGGCCGGAGAAGGTCTGTTGACGAAGGCTTGGACGGAGAAGGTCCGTTGACGAAGGCTTAGCCGGAGAAGGTCTGTTAACGAAGGCCAGAGAAGGTCCGTTGACGAAGGCTTGACCGGAGAAGGTATGTTGACGAAGGCTTAGCTGAAGAAGTTCTACTGACAAAGGCCTAGCCAGAGAAGCTTGGCCGAAGAAAGTATGTTAACGAAGGCCGGAGAAGGTCTGTTGACGAAGGCTTGGCCAGAGAAGGTCTGTTGATGAAGGCCGGAGAAGGTCTATTGATGAAGGCTCCAACTTCTAGCTCTCCTGAAAAATTTCGTGCCGAGCTCCATGGTGGGCGCCAATGTTGGGGAAACGGTTCCCGAACAGGTTTAGGAGAGGAGAGTGGAAAGAGGCGGCTAGGGTTTGTCAACAAGAGTTAGAAGGGAGAGCCCCCTTGCCCTCATGTTATTGGCATTATATAGGCAAGCAGAAATTTCCAAGCGACTCCTTGATGGGGTGGGTTTTACATGCCACTCCAATGACGCTAGTTAGGCTTCTTATAGGGGACTTGACCCATATGAATATGGCGTGTCCCAACAACTGGCGCAGCGGAGCGCGCCCTTGTGCTAGTATTAACCATTCATCTTAGAAAAGGCCTAACATACATCCCAAACTGGTCTCATAACATGTTGCCATCTATAAAGTTGGGCCACATAATGTTCATTTTTATTTTTATTTTTATTTTATTTTTATTTTTTATTTGTTGTTGTTGTTGTGAGGACACGTAATGTTGATTACGTCTTTTTTGTTGCTACTACTCACTACGTCTCAAAATAGAAGGTGTTCTTGTTTTTCGAGAAGTTAATTTTTTTTAACTTTGACCAATTGCATATAGATCCTTGAATATATTTTTATAATAAATTTATTTGAAGATATAAATGTTTCACGTATTTTCTATAAACCGGTTAAAGTTAAGAAAGTTTGACCTGATAAAGAAAGCCAGAGAAGCAGCTCCGAACTAGCAAACGAGCGATGGTGACTCAAAGATGTCTTGTGGTGCACGGTGAAAGCCTAGACAGAAGCAAATCATTACAGTGAAAGTTTGGCCTCGTATGTTTCTTTCGGCATGTGCAGTTTGACGTAACGGAAGCTCTCGCCTTCGCCGAACCAAATTCCAACTTTTCCTTGCAGATTTTGGTCATACATACACCCTCCCAAGAAACCGATCCGAAGCGTTGAATCGTTGATGCATCGGCGAAGTTGCGCGTGCGGCGTGCCCATACCGGCAGATTTCGCCACCCTCATCTAGATAGCACACATCGTCTTGCTATAAAATGAGGCATCAGAGAAAGCTCCTGCAGCTCCACCAGAATTCAGAACCTAATTAACCTGTGTGTGAGTCCTCTGAACTTTTTCGCGGTCCTCCTCCTCCTGTTGCCTTCTTCAGTTCTTCCTTCGTTCTACTCCGAATTACCAAGCAGAAACCACGTCGCAGCGTTCGCAACCAATGGAGGAGGCCGTGGAGGACATCGTCATCGCCGGCGCGGGCCTCGCCGGCCTCGCCACGGCGCTCGGGTTACACAGGCAAGCACGCTAGCTACTCCGATTCCCTGCACAATTCAACAATCTGACCGACCGGTCTTGTAAGCGGCCGTTGCTGTCCAATCTCCAATGGCCAGTCTAGAAGCATGCATGTATATGCCGAGCTGACGGACGGACTGGTGGTCTCGTCTCTCGTGTCGTGCAGGAAGGGGGTGAGGTGCCTGGTGCTGGAATCGTCGCCGGCGCTGCGCGCGTCGGGGTTCGCGTTCACGACGTGGACCAACGCCTTCCGCGCCCTCGACGCCCTCGGCGTTGGGGACAAGATCCGGGAGCACCATCTGCTCCACGAGCGGTGAGCCAACAATCATATTCATAATAATATCTTCCTTGGTTGCCGCTTCTAGCCTTCCTAGTTCTTTTTTTTTATTTCAGCCTTCCTAGTTCCCAGTAGTATTGGTAGTGGTACTCTACTGTAGGTTCAGTAGCAGCCGTCAGTCGTCGTCACTTGTCAGTAAGGTTTTAAATCTCCGTTATAGTTGTTTGATGTTGATCTAGCTATTTATGTTTATATAAAATTTAGCGGCTATAGCCTGCAATAATCTCATTTATCCTCCGCCATAGTTATTTTAGAGGTCATTCGCTAAATACCTTTGGTCATAGGTGGATGTGGCAAAATGGCAACGAACCTGTGGTGTTCCTTTATGGGCTCTCCTGGTCTACACAATCTTGGGCTTTATTGAGCCGAACATAACGTTGGGCTTTATTCAGCCGGGCTACGTAACATTATTACGAGTACAAGTCGAGCCCTACTTTCTTGGCAGCTCATTAACTAGCCCATTCCTGAAACTATAAATGGCAAGCCCACCTGCCCACTTCATTTGTCTTAGGGGTGCTAGGATCCGGTGACTAAAGTTTAGGAGGTGTCACATTGGGATGTCGCATGGGGTGTTCGGATACTAATAAAAAAACAAATTACAGAATCCGTCAATAACCCCTAAGATGAATTTATTAAACCTAATTAATCCATCATTAGCACATGTTTACTGTAGCATCACATTGTCAAAACATGGACTGATTAGGCTAAAAAAATCGTCTCGCAAAACAGTCTCAATCTATGCATTTAGTTTCGTAATTAGTCTATATTTAATACTTCATGCACGTGTCCAAACATCCGATGGGACAGCGACTAAAGTTTAGGACTCCAAACACCCTCTTACTTTTTTTTCCTTTTTGACGATGACAGGATGATTACCTTCTCTGCAGCTACTGGTGAAGTTGCTACAGAAGTAAGCTTAAAGATTCAGGGCAAAAGGTAGTTAAAACTTCCAATCTGAGTATGCTTCACTCGGTTCTGTACTTCTGTGTGTGCATAATATTACAACTACTACGAGCAGATAACTGACCAATTTCTGTACAATTTTACTGTGGCATTCGCATCACACCAGCGGGCCACAGGAAATCCGGTGCGTGAAGCGGGACTTCCTGCTGCAGACGCTCGCGAACGAGCTGCCCGAGGGCACCATCAGGTACTCGTCCAAGGTTGCGGCCATGGAGGAAGACGGCAGCGTGAAGACCCTGCACTTGGCAGATGGTTCCATCATAAAGGCCATGGTCGTGATAGGGTGCGACGGCGTGAACTCGGTGGTGGCGAAATGGCTGGGCCTGCCGAAGCCGGTCCTCTCGGGCCGCTGGGCCACCAGGGGCCTCGCCGAGTACCCGGCGGGCCACGGCTTCCGCCCCGAGATCCTGCAGTTCATCGGCCACGGCTTCCGCTCCGGCGTGCTGCCCTGCTCCGGCACCTCCGTCTACTGGAGCTACACCTGGTGCCCTTCCCCGGCAGACGGGGACGCCGAGGAGAGCGTGGCCAAGATGCGGAGCCACGTGGTGGCCAAGCTGCGGGGCCCCAAGATCCCGGCGGAGGCGCTGGAGGTGATGAGCGGAGCGAGATGAACGACGTGGCGTCGTCGCCGCTGCGGTTCCGGTCCCCGCTGGCGTTGGTCCGCGGCAGCATCAGCCGGGGCGGCGTGTGCGTGGCGGGCGACGCGCTGCACCCGATGACGCCGGAGCTCGGGCAGGGCGGGTGCGCCGCGCTCGAGGATGGCGTCGTCCTGGCCCGGTGCCTGGGCGATGCCTTCGCCGTCGCCCGCTTCGGCAGCCACGACCAGGATCAGGAGGGGCGGGTCGTCAAGGCGGCGCTGGAGAAGTACGCGGAGGCGAGGCGGTGGCGCAGCATCCAGCTGATCACTGCCGCCTACGTCGTCGGCTTCATCCAGCAGAGCAACAACGCCGTGGTCAGGTTCGTCAGGGACAGGTTCCTGGCTGGACTGCTGGCCAAGACGCTAGTCGCCATGGCGGACTACGACTGTGGCACGCTATGATTCTGCCCCTTGGAGGCTGGGCTGCAAGAAATAAAATAAAAACGATGAAGAATCACAAGCAGTTTGCCCTTTGCCGTGCCAAGTGTGAAGAACCCTTTGGTCTTTATCGTTAGCCGACAAAGACCTTAGAGGAAAATTCATTTCCGGTCATCCAACGTGACGCAAAGTGTCATTTAGGTCCTCTGCTCTAGATACATGAATTTGACTTTGGGTATCATCCAGGTCTAAACGGGTCCTAACCTGCTATGTTTGCTAACATGACACGCTGACTAGGCATCCAACATATGGGGCCCACTTCTCCTTTCTTTTTCTTCTCTCTCGGACGCTCATCTCTTCGTCACGGCGGAAGACCGGCTCCAGGCGGGTTCCCGACGCCGGCAGCCGCCGCCCCCGGGCAACGCCTCCCCAGTCCACGCCGTCGCCCCCAGCGCTACGCGCGCGCGGCGCCGACTCCCTCCCCCCTCCCTCTCCCTCGCCAGGCACATGCGCACACGGACGCCGCGCAAGCTCGGGCTCCTCTTCCACTGTCGCCGGCGTGGCTCGCTGTCTTGCGGTGGGGCGCGCTGGTCGCGGAGGCCCTGGTGAGGACCGCAAGGCCGATGTTGAGGTGGGAAGCGACGGTGGCCGCGGAGCCCTCGCCGACGGATCCGGCTCTCCAGCTCGCGGAAGATGGCGGCGGCGTACTCGCCGAGGCGGGATCGCACGGCAGCGACCTCGGAATTGTGCAGCATGACGCAGCGCGAGAGGTCCGTCTCCGAGCTCCGCGCCGTCCGCCCCGCCGCGCTCGCCGTCGCTGCCGCTCGAGGCTCGTTGCAGCCCGCGTCGCGCACTCGGCGTGCCGCTCGAGGCTCGTTGCAGCTGCAAGCACGACCGACGCCGGGGACGGAGACGGAGGGGCCGCAGCACTAGCGAGAGGAGCAAAGCACGCTTGAGGAGCCCGTGTCGCACACTCGCCTACCGCTCGCGCAACCCTCGTCGCCGCGGACAGGAGGAGGCACCCAGATGCCGCACAGGGGCCCGCGGTCACTGCTGTCGCGCATCCTCGACAGGGGCAGCGGCGGCGCTGGGTTCGGATGCCGCATCCGCCTCCTCCCGCGCTGTTACGCCAGCGCCAGCGCCGCGGCGGTCAAGGACGAGCCGGTGGAAGTGGCCTCGCCCACGGCGGTGGTGGCATCCCAGCCAGCGCCTCACGAAAACGGGTCCCCGTCGAAGCTCTCTTGGTACGTGCTCAAGCGTGCGTGTGTTTGTCCACGGTAACCCCTGTGCATTGCATGGCCAAGTGGTGAAAATGGCGATGCTTGTGTGTGCATGTATGGCGTGCAGGGAAGCAGGGACGCGCTGCCGGCGAACCTAGGCCTGGGCGCCAGCCTGGTGCTGCTCATGTCCAAGGGTGCGACGGAGCTGAGCAGGATGGCGGAGCTGCAGGGCCTGCCCTGAGTTTTTTTTTGGGGCCCGAGGCGAAACCAATAGCCGGGGGCCCTTTAAGTACATGATAGTGACAGCACTTATATGTAAAAATACATATGCAATGTTATAAACACAAAATTTTATATGAAAAAACAATAGTCATATGAAACAATTCATACATATAGATTATCTTTAAAACTTATGGATAAACTCGTGTTTCTTTTTTTTCACTGCCGGAAGCTTACTTTCTTGATGACATGATACTGTTAAAATTTAGAGAACGAATTAGCTCAAAAAAAATAACACCAATCCGGTAGTTCACATTCACTTGAATCTTGAATTAAATCAATTTTTGTATGGTTGCACCCTAATATTAATTGAGCATGAGCAAAGAATCAGCGATTACACATTATGCTTCAATGCTATAACAGTGAGGGCACTTCTGCAATCAGTCAAACTCATCCAATATAAATATATAATCACGTTCAATTCCAGAGCATAATAGGCCAGCAGAGGACGTACAAATCTATTCTGATTAAATCACCGGCACTGGAATTGGGTTTCTGTGGACTTGGTCTGCATACCTAGATCATACTCACACAGAGCAGAACTGCAGAAGCTTGCTACTTGCGTCTTGGTATCTCGGTGAATCGCGTCTTGCGTTGCGTCGCTGCCGTCTCATGCGGGTGGTCCGTGGACAGTGATTCGCGTCTCGCGTCACCACCGCGCAGGAGGAGTCGAGGACTCGAGGTCGAGGAGAGTGCGTATCGGTGTGTTCGTGTCACCCGCGGACTCGCCGGATGGGGATAGCTTCTCGCGGTTGCCAACTGCGCCCTTGGGCAGGCTGACAACGCTGCTAGACCTTTATTGCTAACATGCCAAATACATATACATGTGTTATGTACATACCTAGGGTGGGGCCCCTTGGAGTTGGGGCCCAAGGGCGGCCGCCCTGCTTGCCCGCCCCCAGGGCCGACCCTACGGAGCTGTGCGCCCAGATGGAGCGCGTGCTCCTCGATGCCAAGGTGGACCTGCGGACCGGCAATGGCCGACCCAGCGCCTCCGGTGCAGAGACTTCGAGCGGATGCGGAGGAGGGATGCGGACTCCACTGCGGTGAGACGACGCCGAGGATGACGCGGCGCTGGGCTCGGCGCAGGGGTGGGACCGAACGAGCAGCTCGGAGGAAAGAAGAAACGTGAGGAGAGGAGGACCTGACAAGTGGGCCCCACATATCAGGTTGACTTCAATGCACAATCAGCGTGCCACGTCAGCGTACAGAGCAGTTTAAGATCTGTTTGGACCTGGATGATACCTGAAGTCAAGTTTATGAACCTAGAAATAACACCTAGATGACACCTCCTGTCAAGTTGAGAGACCGGCCATGAATTTTTTCTCAAGAACATCATGCATGGCGCCATGGCCTCGTCAGCGTGGATCCAACAATGGCTCAGCTGGCCTCTATGGGCCTCTGAGTCGCTGACCCAGGGAAAAAATGGGTGCAAAAATCAGCTACATGTATGTACATTTCAACTTCACTTGACCGTACCGCAAAAATCGTCGCACGATTCATCGTAGGCACAATGTGTCCCCGACAGAGAAGAGGTGACCTGAACATTCACGGTAGAGCTAGACACGCTCAAGCAGATATTACTGTTAGAATTTAATAAACCAGTCTGTAATTGCCCGGGCCAGTAGTTTCAAGAAAGATAGAGTTCATGGATAAATCTATTAATCTAGGATCACGTACCTAATAGAAATTGCTTGCTCTTGCTCTTTCTAATATGTTCAAATTCTAGATATTTTTATCTATCCACTTGTAATACACTTTAGAGGAAAAAAAGTAATGTACTCCCTAAGAACGTTTTATGGATAGCCCCTAAACTATTTTTTTCTGCTAAATCTACCCCTTTGGAACTTTCACACCCTGTTCGCTTTAACTACTTTTCAGCCAACGAACAATGTTTTCTTTTCATAACAAATCAGCATAAGCATCAGCATAAGGTAAATTTCAGCATAAGCAAACAGGGTGTCAGTTAGTCCAATGTACTCTTTACTAATTAACATTTGTCCTTCTATTTCTCCATGCACAGTTGATTTTTAAGTTCAAAATTTGTAGGGGGATAGAGAACATTGTAATTTATCTTAAAATGCATTATGAAATATCATCATTATTTTTGATAGCTTAGATATCTAATAACGGTAAAATTATATGAAAAATAATAATCCAATATGGTCCCTACTTAAGTCCCTACTTTATGGAGCCCCAAATCTTCCCCCTCAGCCCCATCTGATCTAAAGGGTGCGTAGGGAGCTCCCTACCTCTTCATGACAATATTTTCCCCTACACCAACTCACCCTTGTGTCTATTTTTTTTTATCTCGACTATCACCCGTGTTGGCGCTCTACTCTCCTCCCCCGGTGCAACTCCCCCCAGTGAAGCGCCTTGACCCAGCGCACAGTCCTGTCTTTATCGGCGAGGCCCATTCAATGTGTGCTCTTATCCTGCTTGACGAGTGCTCGACACCCCCCTCCCCCCGCAACTCCCCTCCGCGTGGCTCAATGCTGCTCACATGGCCGAATGACGAATATGTTTCATATGACAGTTTCGATTGGAATGATCCGAGGGCTCTGATTTAAGGGGGAGTAGATGCAAATAAAATAGAACCTCAAGAGTAAGGGAACCCTCAAATCAAAAGTTGGGGGCTTGATTTAAGGGTTCCTGATGGAGTTGCTCTAAGCACTAAATTACTTAGGTCTTGTTTGGATCCATGGGACTAATAACTAGCTGACTAATTTTTGCCCCCTAAAGGATCCAAATAGATGGTCTAATCTTCAGAGGTATTCAATCTACAATACTTCGGTGCAAGAACATTTTCAGGAAGGAGAGTTTGCTCAAGTTACGCTAAGAGCAAAGTTAAAACATAAACCCTTCATTAGTCAATGGCTATAAGCATGTGTACATCTTGTTTATTTCCTTTGTAGCTTTCTTTGTTTCTTGAACTAGTTTAGGATGTTTCCTCTTTTGTTTAATAAATCTCTAGTAGGGGGCAATCCCTCCCGTTCCATAAAAAAAAACCGGCATAGAAGCCTATGAAGTGATGGTGCCAGATAGCAAGTGAACATGAGAAAAATACGAAGTACAATGGGAGAAAAGTAGTACCATATAATAATAATGAAAAGTAGCGGTTGCAGCTTGAAGCTATAGTGAACATTTCTATAGTCTTTCTTCCCCTATATATTTTACTCCATGTGTTCTAAATTAAAGGTTGTTCTTCTGGCTTTTAGATATGTACGGTATCTAAACACATAGAGTTTACTGTATATGTACGAATTATAATTTGAAATGAAAGGAGTACAATGAATACGCACTGTCAGGTGAAAACTGCAAAACAAAAGGAGTACAACACACCCTTTTCAAAGTACAAAAGTGGAGCCTGATTTGCAACCTGCGACAGCGAGGGCCCTAAATGCTGTGTCGATCAACTTGCATAGCTCAATAGCTGCATGTGGTAAACGCGCTGTGGATCTCCTAATCCCAATCCCAGCAGTCATCTCATCTAATGTCAGACACACAAGCAAGACACTGTTGATTGATGAGTACGCTACATCTGGTGCTCAAACATAGCACTCCTTTTGGTGTTTTCAAGGACCATGTCCATGACAAGGAGGTGACACAAATATCCTGTTGTAGTTTGACGTGTCACAGCTCACATCTATGCCTGAATTCTGAAAACACTTGGCGGCTGCCTCGAACTCTCAAGATATATCAAACTGAATTACTGAAAGCAAGTTCAATTCTCGTATGAAACGGGAAGAGTTCACCGTTTCGAAATGGAGCCTCAGATTCACATACAGCAATTAGTAAACAATAGTACGTCGACAGGTAGAACGAGCTACGGTGTCATCAATTAGGTAAATATGGACTTGTTTGGAGGAATGTATCAGCGATTCTGATTCTGAACGTATCATCCCAACTCACGCCCTGTCTTGCCGGCCAAGCCCTGACGACGACGAGGAGCCGCCTCCGCCTCCGCCACCGCCAGTGCCACCGCCTTGATGGCCGAAACCTCCTCTGCCACCCATTGCCATGTGATGCTGCTGATGTTGCTGCTGTTGCTGTGACGGCGGCGGCTGCGGCTGCTGCGGCGAGCCGTACATGGGCTGGCCCATCATCATCATCATGCCGGCGGCGCCGGGCGCGCCGTACCCGGCGTACCCGCCGGCATTGGCGGCAGCGCCTCTCGGCACCTCGCCCTGCTGCTGCTGCGGGGCGGTGGAGCCCGAGGCGCCGGCGGACGCGGCGGCCCTCTCGCCCTCGATCTCGCGGAACTTGTGGAGGTAGTGCTTGAGCGGCTCGACGTAGTCCTCGAAGCCGAGCGTGGTCATGGCCCAGAGCAGGTCGTCTCCGTTGATGGTCTTGCGCTTCTCGCGCTGGCACTTGTCGGAGGCCTCGCCCGTGATGAAGGAGATGAACTCGGAGACGCACTCCTGAACCGTCTCCTTGGCGTCCTTGCTGATCTTGGCGTTGGCCGGCAGCGCCTTCTTCATGATCCTGCTCACGTTGGCGATCGGCAGGAACCGGTCCTGCTCCCGCGGCGACGACAGCTCGCCGCCCGCGTTGCTCGGCCCGCCGGAGTCGTTGTCCGAGTCCGGCATCGCTGGCTGGCCGAGCCTGCCGTCCCTCCCTGGATGCTGGAGCTCCCTCCTCCTCGAGTCCTCTGCCTCAGCTCAAGGCCACCGAGGAAGCTGATGGATGCATCGCCAGGGACACCACCTGGGATGGGATGGATGCGAGAGGAGAACAGGAGCGACGAAAAGGAGTGAGGGAAATTTGGCGAGAGTGTGTCGGCAAAGAGATTTGGATTTGAAGCTGGAGGAGAAGAGAAGAGCGAGCAAGAGCAATGGAGGGTTGTGGGGAATAGGCGGGTCCGTCGGATCGCGCGGATAAGAACGCATCCAGCTGTGAACGTGGTGCGCCTCCCGCCGTTCGTTTGCTGATAAGTGTGTGCCACCTGGCGATTCCGCCTCCGTGGATGCGCTCCACGTAGGATCCATCCAGGCCGTCGCAGTGGGCCCGGGAACACGTGGGACGGCGCCCGGTCCATGAGGTGCGCAAGTGGCTCGGTTTGCCACCTAGGACAGTGCACTCAGTCCAGGTGAGACTGAGAGCGCCCACCACCACCACAAGGTGAATCGAGGAAACAGGAAAGCACCCAAAAGAAAACCATTCGGGATTCTGATGCAGATTGAATTATAAAGCTCAATTTACTACACAAGGTAATGTTTGTTGTTTGGAAACACGTCCTGCTCTGAATTTCTTGGTTCCAACATACAACAGGGTAACTGGATACACTATTCCAGTTTCCAGTAGTCTAGCGCTATACACATCAAGCTAGACCCGGCATAATTTACAACAAACAATCTGGCCATCTCTAGGTTCTAGCTGACTAACCTAACCATTCCTTCAGGCCAGACCTTACACTTCCCATGACTCTGCATAATAAGCTACAGTATCATACAAGAGTTAGGGCATCAGTGACCCTACATCAACTCTCTTACAATCTACATAAGCGGGATCCTATTCGAACTCTTACAATCTACATCCATCTCATCACGCTGGGCTTCCTTCAGCTGTGCCATCGCTGTTGCCTTTCACATCAACATCAGTCTTTCTATTCTCGGCAGTACCATTCTTGCTTGAATTGGCATCAACTTTGGTGTTTTCATTGTGCTCAGCATCTTCAGCCTTATTATTGCTGCCACCGTCTGCTTGACTTTGTTCCGCATTTATATCGCTTTCTTTGCTTCACCGTCTCCATCACCATGGATTTCTACATTTGCACTGTTCTCATTATGGTTAGCTTCATGAGCTTTGTCATCTTCTGTGTGTTCTACACGTTCATTATTTCCATGATTGACAGACTCTTCAGCTTCACAACAGTTGACAGCTTCTGCATTGCTACCAATAGTCCCACTCTTGTTTTTTTCATTTCTACCATCTTCAGTATCGTTTTCTCCATTGCTAGCACCTTTCACATTGCCATCTTTTGACCCTTCTAGGGTTTCAACATCGTTGTTCTTCATCATCTCAGCCTCGACATTGTTTGAATCTTGTAGTTGTGAGGTACAATCACTGTTTGCAATGGGTGCAAGTGCAACCTTTTCACCATTGCCATCCTTAGTTATGTTTTTATTCTTTGCATCAGTGTCAGCTTTGTGGCCTTCTGAACCTTGAGCAGCATAACAGCTGTTTCTCTTGAAAGCAGACTCCACAGAAGCCCCACCACCAATACATGTTTTGTTAGTACTGTCATTTGCATTCTTTAGACTGCCTTTAGTGTTGCTATCTCGACCAGCTTGAAGTACATTTTGCCTGTTGATACCCGATTCAACTGTTTGAACTTGTGCCATCTCCTTGGCAGCTTGCTCAGCTCTAGCCTTCGCCTCTGCTGCTTCTGACTCTTCCAATTCCTTCTTCTCTGCCTCGTCTGCTAGCCTAAAGAGCTCCTCTTCTATAAGGCACCTTATTAGTGGCTTTCTCTCAAACAGATCCTTGCCAAAGTATTTGTCTGAAGATATGAAAGCAAGTCAGAAAGCTCAACCAGCTAAAAAGCAATGAACGTTCAGGCATCATAGATGCCTTCACATCAAACACGACCAAACATATCTTCAAGGATCAGATATAGAAGGCCTCTGGAAAGGTAAGCAACGACATACCGACTTCTTTTACAACATCTCCAAAGGTCATCTGAAAAAGGCGAACAGAAAAGAAACAGACAAATGTTAATTATAGGATGAATATCACAAAACAATTATTGTATCTTATAACTCAACAACACAACACACAAGTTAAAGATAAATGATGTACAATGTATCTCACCGTAGCAAAGTCTGCGGTATCCAAGATAAGAAAGACAGCTTCCCTCAGCTCATCCTTACTTGGTTTGATTGCCTGTTTTCTAGGTTTTGTGTCTCCTTTAGACTCCTGTTTACCTTCAATGGAAAAAGAATACAGCATTTTCAAAATGAGGAACTAGTGGTCATCCAACCTGTTAGAAGATCATTAAGTTTTCATAATCATGTAAGAAAAAAGATATCGTAGGAACACCTAAGCAACCAGTTGATCACAAGAGGCAGTGGTGGGTGGTGTTGAAGAATGGTTTCAAGTTTCATTCTCCTTCAAACAAAAAATACACAGTTTTTCCTTCTACCTCAGCAAAACTAGCTATTACTTGAGAGTTAAAACCGGTCTATACAACAACAACAACAACATAGCCTTTTGTCCCAAGCAAGTTGGGGTAGGCTAGAGATGAAACCCAAAAGAGACGAGAAACAGGGAGACCCAAAAAGGGACATAAAGGGCACAAGACAAAAGAGGTCACGGTTCAGGCACGTTGATTGCCAATCTCCAAGCGCTCCTGTCCATAGCTAAATCCTTGGGGATATTCCACTCCTTAAGATCTCTCTTAACGGACTCGTCCCAAGTTAGTTTAGGTCGACCTCTACCGCTCTTTACATTATCAGCCCGCTTTAGAACTCCACTACGCACCGGCGCCTCAGGAGGCCTCCGTTGGACATGTCCAAACCATCTCAACCGATGTTGAAACCGGTCTATAGTTAAAACCAATTCTGTTGAAGTTCTGTAGTCAATATAATATAAGTACTATCAACTACACAATCCTTTGTTAGGCAAGCACACAGATTCTGTATAATGTTGCTCATGTGTTTCTTTCTCTAAAAAAGTACTTTCCACGCCATGCACTTGAATTTTTTCATACATTTGAATGTTCTTGATTTGTACAAGCTCTTTTACTCTAACCTAATAATTCATATCCATAAACATTTGATTATGAACCCCTGTATCAAACGAAGCACTTAAACTCCACTCTACATGAATGATCCTTTCCGGAATAAGTATACACCATATAAATCTCTTTGTAGTTATAGTAGTAATTTAGTAAAGAACTTTTGCAGATTCTTCTGGGCTCTAAACATTGTTGTCTGACTTTGAAGGATGCTGTGGAACATGTTCTAGTTTCTTAGTTACCAATTCAGAAATAAAAAGATTAATTTACTACAGGTCTCTTAATAAAAAAATTGATCAAGAAGAGAGAAATTCCCTTGATCACCACACCATTAGTGCCTCTGCTATAGGTCCCTCGGTGGCTGGATAAAGTATAGGTGGTCAGTTACACCACCACATTATAAAGTTATCTAGGGTACCTTTTCCAGCCACAATAGCAATAAATCAGTAAAAAAACAGTCCAAGCAAATATTATTCATGGCGCATTCCTGAATATTAAACATAGCTTTCTTTGTTTTAAGTGTTTTATCGACATGTAGATAAACAGCACATGCAGGCACAGGTGCATAAGTAGCAGCAAGTCATCCAGAAGCATACCACACATTTTGACTTTGCAATCTTCCTTAGGAGTTGCTTTTTTCTTGGTTATATAAGACATTTTCCTTTTTAAAGCCTTCACGTCAGTACTGTCACCCGTAGCAGCTGTAACAAACTTTGTAGGTGGTGTGGTTATTATTACTTGTTCATCTGTAAGAATTGGTGCTTCGCTGAGTGATGCTCCATCTAAATTCTCTGACACAGAGTCATTTATCCTCTCAGAAGGCTCAAAGTTGGTCTGTTCATTTGGGAATCCATTCTTACTATCAGCACATGAATATTTGTTGTCCATCAAATCACAGTCAGAATGTTTTCCTCTATCCTCCACACCCTTTCTCTCGTCTGCTTCCTCTTCACCTTCTTGTTTCTTTTTCTGGGTAGTCCAAAATAAATAATTATATAAAGTAAAAGTAATTTATGCTAAGGAAAAGGCTGGAAGATTTTGCAGACCATGCTATATATAAAACCCTAATAATCATAATATCTTCAAATAAATTAGGAACTTTTGTGATGCTAAGGAAAAGGCTGGAAGCATACAAACATAATTCTAAACGAATGTGTAAAGACAGTTTACCTTTGAAGGTTTATCAGTAGACAAATTTTCATCTTCTTTTACACGCCTTCTTTTCTTGAATTTCTACAATAGACAAGACACATGAAAAAGAATTAGAGCACCAATGATGATAGGGCAGTAGCTTAAGTTACGAAGTTAAAACGACAACATCTGCTATCATTTCTAGATAAGTGTTCTAAAAAATTGTTATGGCCAAAGTAAGCTGCAGTTTAGGACCTTATCAGAGTTTATGCCATCACCAGAACAGTGATCCTTAATGAATTCCATCAGAAACAATACCAGTTCCTCCTGAAGAAGAAACAAAATTGTTTTGTAATGTGCACCATCAGGCAGGTGAGAATAGAAAATTAAAGTTTTAAGCTGGACCAACCTTCCTATTAGCTCTTGAGCCAATGACATCAAATGAACGACACAGTTCGATTAGCGTATCTCTTTTACAGCTCTTGAGCTTCTCCAGTAGCTCTGCCCGTGATTTTTCCTGTTATCAAGTCAATACCATCTCCAGTATCAAAGATGCTGTAACACAATACTAGACAAGAAAACACACTGATTCAGTACCACCAAGCTGTTACCAAATCACAACATACCTCTTGATCGTGACAATCATGCTCAATGAGTTGGAGAATTTGCTCTCTTAAGTCAGTTACCTGGTACGGTTAACCAAACTAGGAGTTATTCCATAGGATTGAAGACAATCTACAACCATCTAACTCGATCCACATTTAGCAAACAAATATACTGCATGCTCAATTCCTAGATTTGTTTCAGTGCTACAATAAAGAAGCATATCCATCTAATTCACAGCTTCAGCATCTGTTTATACCATGCCAGTGAGAATCATTAAGACAGTGATTAGTTTTTACAGGCTGAGGGAACAATTAGGTGCTTACAGTGATGGCCCAAGCATCACTAATCTATCAATGCTTAAATAAGTGCAGAAAGTTGCATCAACACACCTATCAATTAGCATGTCACGGGCACCTACTCAATGAATGAGCCAGGCCTTGTTTCAATGGCTGGTAAAGTTTCCTAAGGAAAGTTTCCTTTGCCTAAAAGACCAAACAATTAGCATGCATACATGAGGAACAAGCTAATGCGCCTTGTGGGAGTTGCTAGTCCATCTTTGACTTCTTAATGTTTGCATGCAAAATTATGCAAATGCAGTACAGTAAGGAGATGTGAATGCCAAGGCCCTCCATGGCAATGGAACTTAGCAGTCCACATAAATGGTTGAATCTGATTCGAATAAAGACAAGCCGCAGGTAAGGAAATTCAGCTTGACATCTCTGTACCAGCGAAAAACCTACCGATTCTTTCTCAACGAAGACCCAATTAGGTTGCTTCATCAGCTTAGTCTCTGAAACAACCTACAGAATGGCAAAGAAAACATAGCAACCATCAGGGGCGGACCAGTAAAGGACATGGGTGTACACATGCGCACCCTATAATTTCTGCAAGGCAAACGAAGTTAGTAGCCATAATGCATGCATATACACCTGTAATTAGGTCAGATCCGAACACAGATAATAAGATAGGGTTTGGGTGCACGGTTTCGCACAGCAGGAAGGGAAGGAGGGCGTACCTGGTGGTGCTCGTCGCCGGCGAAGGGGCCGAAGAAGACCTGGGCACCGTGCTGGCAGTCCCGGCTAAAGCTCGCCCAGGCCAGCTGCCGCTTGCTGCTTCAGGCACCGTCGGAGCTCGGCCGTGCGAGGGCAAGGTCGGCCAGCGGCACGCTCGAGACAGTGCGGAGTGGAGCGGACTGCGGGAGGAGCCACCGGGGAAGCCAGGGGATAGTATTTAACCATGAGTAAAGGAGAAAATGGGGATTTCGCTGGACGGTCTTCGCTAGGATGCCTTTATCAAACGACTGTGGAGTATTCAGTACCAAATTTAATATTTATTTTTGTCGCGGCTATTTTCTTTCCTGTTTTGCCCCGAGCCTTATCTCTTCGTTGCTTTAATTCACCGTCACGGTCACGAGATCTCCACGGTCAGGGAGAGACGGGAGAGAGCGAACCACACATAGGAACCAGAGAGACAGAGCGAGATGGACGCCACCGCCCTGCCCCGACGAGACCGCGCCAAGCCCCTGCTTCGGCGCCGCCGCCTGACCATCCGCGCCAGGCCGCGGTCAACGCTTCGTGCTGCCCCTAGGGCTCGGAGGTCACCCTCGGCCGCCGTAGAGGCAGCACCGCAATTGCGTTGGCCGGTGGCGGAGCGGCGACCGCTCCAGACCCGACGCCGAAGCCTCGCCGCCGGCCGCTGCTCGCAGGACCTCGCCGGAGCTCGCATGGACCTCACCGGAGCTCGCGCGAACCTCATCGCCGGCCACGACTTCCATCCGCGCCCAACGCTCCCAACGCCGCGAGCACCCCGCCCCACCCCTCCCGTAGCCCGATGCCGGCAGCGCGGGCGCTCCGCCCCACGTCGCGGACGAGCAGGCCATCTCCGATGTTGGCAACGCGGGCTCCGCCGCAAACGCCCCGCCCCACCCTACTCCCGCGCCCGCGCAAGCCGTCCCGCGCGCATGGTTGCGCCTCGCCCACGCGCACGGCCGCGCCCGCCACGCCTGCCCGCGCGCACAGCCGCGTCCGCGTCCTGGGGCTGGTGGTAGCTGCGAACGGGGACGAGGACGGGCTACGAGGACGCCGTGGCTGCTTCGACATCTGGCTCGCCGTCCACTCCTACCCCTCGTGCGCCGCCGCTCGCCGGTCTCTGGCCACTGGGCGCTGCCGCCACCGTAAACAGCGTGAATGAAAAAGAAACGAACACAGAAGGCTCAGGGGTAAAACAGGGAAGAAAAAAGGCCATGGCAAAAAAATATATTAAATTTGGTTCTAAATCCTACGCAGGGCATTCTAGCGGTTTGGTTCGTTTCATAAGAGCATTCTAGCGAAGCCCACGATCTTAAGGGCGTTCCAGCGAAACCCGCTCCCCGTGAGGGCAAAATCCCCATTTTCTCTGAGTAAAGTGTATCGGCGGTGCTAGAAGTTGTTCGGCTGTGTACGGTCATCTCTTGACTCGCAAATCTAACGTTTAAGTTCTTAAACTTGTTCACGCGTTATCTCGGTTTTTAAACTCTTAAATCGCTCGTTTATATTTTCAAACTTATTTGGCTGTACCATCTAGATTCCTAAACTTGCAAATTGCTCATTCAGGTCCTCAAGCTTATTCAGTTGTGTCCTCCTAGTTCCTAAATAGTGTAAACGTGTAAATTCAATATATAATTATAAAACTGTCCAAAAATTATAAATCTAAATTTGTTAGACTCCTGATAACATATACTTTAAATTAGAATAAAAGAAACCACCATGTATTTTCTATTTTTAACTCTATAGTTTAATAACTAAATAGACACATACATTTTTAGGATTTATAAAAATATACGTGACTATTTAGTTATTTAACTACTGAGTTAAAAATAGAAAGTACATAATGATTTCTTTTATACTAATTTAAAGTACAAGTTACCAGGAGTCTAACAAAATTATTCTAATTTTTTATAGTTCTATAACTATTTACCGTTGGCACTCCACTTACGACTTACCATGTAGAATTGCCACGTAAACTGTTAGCATTGTTGTACCCCTCGGTCTCTAAAAGGATGTAAGAGTCTAAAGATTATTTATTTTGATCAGATTTATAAAAAAATATTGATATTATTA
This sequence comes from Saccharum hybrid cultivar R570, assembly GCA_038087645.1. Classification (NCBI taxonomy): domain Eukaryota; kingdom Viridiplantae; phylum Streptophyta; class Magnoliopsida; order Poales; family Poaceae; genus Saccharum; species Saccharum hybrid cultivar. Next base: position 3,180,853 of record JAQSUU010000041.1, read on the forward strand.
TGATTTTTAATTTTGATCAAATATATATATAAATATTGATATTTATGATGCGTAATAAGTATCATTAGATTGATTATAAAATAAGTTTTCATAATAAACCAACCTAGAGATCTAAAAATATACAATAATATCTTCTATAAATCTAGTTAAATTTAAGTTATTTGACTTCTCGTAAAACGAGATTTATATTTTTTAGACGGAGGAAGTACTACCTCTATCCCTAAAAAGATACACCTGCATTTTCGATGTATTCAAAGTTTTATTAAATGTATAAATAAAACATTAATATTTTTTACACCAAATAAGTATACTATAAAATATATCTCATGACATGCTCTTTCATACTTCGCGTCACTCTGCTCTAAAGGCACCTGCAATGGTTAAGCCAGTTACTAGCTCTAAGCCAACCTCTTTAATAGTATTCGTTTTTAACAATACCTCATAGTATGATTAGGCCCATATTACACTCTCACATGATCTTAGAACGTGTGTATGAGCCTAACTCTTGATCAAAAGCTAGCTTTTCTCTCTCTTCTATGATGCGTTAAGCCTTTGCTTCAGTCCAAACATGACCCATAGCACATCATCAAGTCTTTATGTCATGCTTGTCCAAGTACGGTCCTCAAAATATCTTTGCTCATTTTCTTTACTCACTCGTGATATCAACAAAATATGTTTTATTTGTATTATTTTCATGAAAGTTTCAATAGTTTTCGTAATCTATTCTAGAGTTAGATGAGAGATGGTACAGTAAATATTAGCAAATTGCATTGTAGTATGATAAAATGCATTTACATATCATTCTCGTGCCGTGTTGGGCCAATCACGGCTCAAAATATGGGTCGATCATATAGCTCATGGTTCTAAGATCCCAGGCACGACACAGTCCTTGCACTCATGTCATATCATGCTTTGGGTACTACCTAAACACCGTGCCAAGACCCACCCTCAAATGACACAGTCGAAGTTCCCGCTCTACATGTGTGATTGGTTTTTTTTTCCTCCGTGCCTTGCACGCTAACTCCCGCTTGCCTGGCTGAGTTCATTCAAAAGAAATTTGTTTGGATGGCAATATGCGCACGACCTGCTCCAACTGATTTTTTTAGGAGAACCTGCTCCAACTGAATCGATGTTTGGATTTTTTTTTTGTGACTAATCGATGTTTGGATTCTTTTTTTTAGGGGAACCTGCTCCAACTGAATCGATGTTTGGATTTTTTTTTGGTGACTAATCGATGTTTGGATTCTTTGTTAGCAGCACGCACTGTAGCAGTTTTGGTTACTCCGCAAGGCCGTCCGTCGTCTGGCTCTGGCCACACACCGCGCGAGCCTGGCTCCACAGAAACAAAGCGTCCCAATCAAAGCGACATTTGCTGAAGCCCAGCAACATTTGTTGGCCCAATGTGCCTCCACGAGCTCCAACCCTTGGCAGTGGAGCTGGAGCTGGACTGCTGGAGCCTTCCCTCAATCTCCACCGCCGCCGCCACACATCACCGCTCCCTCCCCCTGGCGCCGCTCACGCACGGACCCACGCCGACCGCACTGCCGTGTGCCGTCTACAAGCAAATGCGACCCGATGCCAGCAGCGAGCTTGACCACGCCTTTGCCCGCCGGCCGCTGTGGTCTCGCTGGCAGCGTCTCACGTCCTCACCAGGCACCAAGATCCCACTGCTCCCAGAGAACTCCACCAAGGGGCACAACGCACAAGGTGGAGGCACCTTCTGCCCCTTTCCATGGACGGCCGAGGGAAGTCGCAAGGTGACTCTGAGGGGCTGCTCAAGTCCAATCAGATCAAGGAGCGCCCAGAAATGTTCGTCAAGGATTACTCCGTGTATGAATTGTTTTTATTTATGCCTTTTCCTGATAGAAAAGTTGGTCACTGCACAGCTGCACTCCGGCCTGATTTTCTCCTGCTGCTGCAACCTCTACCGTCTGTTTTCCCTCTTCCTGCTGGTAACCGTTCTGCGTTCATGTACAACTGTACCAGCGAGTGTTGAGAAGGGCGGATAAGGAGCCGGATCAGCTCGGCTCGTTTACCAGCTTGAGCGGCCCTGTTCGCTTGAACTGCTTCAGCGATACTTTTTAGCGAAACAACAGCGTTTTCTCACTAACATATCAGCGTAAGGGTCAGCATAAGCCAAGTGAGTGGGTGAGCGGTCGCTTTTGTCTCTAGCAAAGTTCAATTGGCTTATTCCTTCCTGTCAAGCTCCCTGACCATGGTTGTTGGTTGGGAACTTGGGACCAACATCGCTTCACATCTCTCGACGCCACCGTGAAGAGTATGCAATTATATACTTTTGGCTTTTGGATTGCCACCGTTAAGAGTAAGAAACTATAGCCCTTCCGTAACGAATTCTTCTACATGTTTGCCTTTCCGTCCGTTCATCACTTGCACCACTATTGTGTAGCTGACTGTGAAATAGTGTTAGTTTTTTTGATATTTTGTTATCCTTTGATGTAATCTAGTTGGAACATGTTTTACGCTTTCAGTAGTTGCATTTGATAGGCGTAGAATCGCGGGTGACCGGTGCTGTGCCTGGTTCATGCCGTGACCGCCAGTTGTGTCGCCCCCTGTCGGCGTCGCGCTGCGCATGCCCACAGTCCGGGAAAGCAGGACATCGTGGAGCACGTCGTGCGGCGGGGGTGGTGGGGCTTCAAGCCCGTGTATCACTATGTAAATGCAATGAGAAGGTCCGAAAAGGCTGCGGCAGTTGGCAGCAAAACTTCGTGTGTGTCTGTGTCTTGTGTTCGCGTGTGTTCTAGATCCTAGTAGCCACAGTCACCACCTGTCGGTGCCGCGTGCTCGCCGGCGTCGATCCTCGATGTTCGGTTCCAACAGCCGGTATCAAAGCCGTGGATGTTCTACGGTGGTTCTGTGAGTCCCCCTCGCGAACCGCCGAAGAAGAAGTACGTGATCCCGAAGAGACGAGAGGAGGAGAAGATGGGCGACGGTCTGAGCTCCACCGCCGGGAGCGTCAAGGAGAGTGCGCTGGTCTGGCCTATGCTCACCCGCTCGAATTATGTCGAGTGGGCGATGTTGATGCAAATCAACTATGAGGCGATGGAGATCTGGGAAACAATCGACCCAGGGACCAACGTCAAGAGAGCACATGATCGGCAGGCCATGGGCGCTCTGATGAGATCCATCCCCAAGGAGATGTGGGGAACTCTTGGCGTGAAGAAGACAGTGAAGGAGGCGTGGGAGACGGTGCAGACGATGAGGGTTGGAGCAAATCGGGTGAAGGAAGTCAGAGCTCAAAAGCTTCTCAAGGAATTCGAGAACATCGAGTTCAAGGAGGGAGAGAGCGTGGAGGACTTCGGCATGCGGATCACCAATCTCGTCTCGACACTCAAAACCCTCGGTGAGACTGTTGATGATTCTCGCATCGTTAAGAAGTTTTTGTGTGTGCTGCCGTCGCGCTTCAGCCAGATTGCAGTGTCTATTGAGATGTTCTGTGATACCAAGACATTGTCAGTTGATGATTTGGTGGGGCGACCGCGTGCCGCCGAAGATCGGTTTGATGACAAGGTTGAGCAGATCACAGACAAAGCTGGGCATCTGTTGCTGTCGGAGGAGGAGTGGGTTGAGAGACAGAAGAACCGTCACCAATCTGCTCAGAGCCGAGGAGGAAGTAGCGGTAATGGTGGCCAGGGAAAAGGCAAGTCGCCACATCAATCTGATGGTGGCGGCTCAAACAGCACTGGCACCATGAAGCTGACATCTGAAGGCACGCCGCGACGCAAAGGTAGATGCAAGAACTGCAATATATATGGGCACTGGGCGCAAGATTGCAAGCGTCCAAAGAAGCAGAAGAAACAAGAGAAACAGGAGAAGCAGGAGGAGGCAAATCTTGCTAAGGCCGATGTTGATCAGGCAACGTTGCTTTTGGCGACAGTTCATGATGTCGAGCCAAGGCAGCCTCAAATGGTGCATCTTCATGAGAAGAAAGTGGTTCCAGTAGAGTGTGAGGATGATGTGTGGCATCTTGATACAGGAGCAAGCAATCACATGACAGGCATGCGTACTGCATTGACTGGTTTGGATATGTCAGTACATGGCACTGTTCGTTTTGGTGATGGCTCCACTGTCAACATTGAAGGCCTCGGCTCAATGATCATGAAAGGCCGTGGAGGAGAGCACAAGGTGTTCACAAATGTCTACTACATTCCAAGGTTATAGTCAAACATTGTGAGATTGGGTCAGTTAGAGGAAGCTGGGTGCAAAGTGGTGTTGGAAGATGGCTACTTGCAGATATTTGATCGGGTTGATCAGGGGAGGAGGCTGATTGTTAGTACTCCTAGAACAAGCAATCGATTGTATAAGATGCAGATAAAGTCAACAGCACCTGTGTGCTTGATGTTGAGCAGTACTGACACAACTTGGCTCTGGCATGCTAGGTATGGGCATTTGAACTTCAGAGCTCTCCGAGAGCTAGGCAGAAAGGAGATGGTTGCAGGAGTGCCTGTGGTGGATCATGTTGAGCAGGTTTGTGATGGCTGCACTTTGGAAAAACAACATCGAGCTCCATTCCCAAGAGCATCAGCTTACCGAGCTCAGAAAGGACTGGAACTGTTTCACACTAATTTGTGTGGACAGATTACACCACAGACACCTGGTGGTAAGTCATACTTTCTGTTGGTGGTAGATGATCATAACAGGTACATGTGGATTGAGTTGCTCAAGTCCAAAGATGAGGCACCGTCTTACCTGATGAAAATCAAGGCAAGAGCTGAAACTGAACAAGAGGGTAAGCTGAAGGTAATCAGGTTGATCGAGGGGGTGAGTTCAACTCTAATCAGTTCACTATATTCTGTGTTGAGTCTGGAATCAAGCACTACACTACTACACCATATACACCTCAGCAGAATGGGGTAGTAGAGAGGAGGAATCAGACTGTTGTAGAGATGGCAAGATGCATGCTGAAAAGCAAAGGAGTGCCAGCTCAGTTCTGGGGTGAAGCTGTCACCACAGCGGTCTATATGCTGAATAGGGCTCCAACCAAGAGTTTAGAGGGGGTTACTCCCTATGAGGCATGGCATGGAAAGAAGCCAAGTGTTGGACATTTCAAGGTGTTTGGGTCACTGGCGGAGCCAGGGGGGCAGGCAGGGGCCATGGCCCCCCCCAACATCACACCAAAAAATTTTTAGGTAGTATATAATTCAATAATCCATATTAGAAAGATATAATAAAAGCTTTGTAATATATTTTTTGATGACTTCTGGACAACAAAATCACACAAATTTGTATTTTATCTTTGGATGAGCCCATCCATAGTATAAAAATTCAAACAAATAAGCTACACTCAGTTATTTTATGGTTGAAATTCTTCGACCGGCCCCCCCTATCCATAGTTTCTGGCTCCGCCACTGGTTTGGGTGTGTTGGACATGTGAAAAATGTTGGTCCAGGGGTGAACAAGATGAGTGATAGATCTGCTAAGATGGTGTTCTTAGGATATGCAGAAGGAACCAAGGGGTATAGAATGTATGATCCTGTGTCAAAGAAGTTGCATATAACTAGAGATGTGATCTTTGAGGAGAACAAAGGCTGGGACTGGTGCAATACAAGTGATGACTAGAACAGACCTGAATTCCTCATTACAGAGTTTCAGAGAACTGTAGCTCAACCGGCAACAGGATAGATGCAAGAAAATCAACAACCAGAGGTTCCTGATCCTGCATCACCATCTTCTGCTCAGATGTTCCCAGTGTTTGGGAGTCCCAGGAGTCAACAGCACACAACACAAGTGGGTCTCACTCAGGTGGAATCCAATTGGCAACACCACCTGGAGAGCAATCTGCTCATTCAGAAGAAGAAGCAACACCGAGATTCAGAACTCTGTCCAACTTGTATGACACAACAGAAGAAGTACAGAATTATGAGTACAGTGGGTTGTGTTTACTGGCTGCAGATGAACCTGCCAGTGTAGAAGAAGCTCTTGATGAGGAGTGTTGGAAAAGAGCAATGGAAGCTGAACTGAAATCAATTGAAGATAATAACACTTGGGTGCTCTGTGAGTTACCCAAGAAACACAAGGCCATTGGTCTTAAATGGGTTTTCAAAGTTAAAAGAGATCCAAGTGGGAACATTGTCAAATACAAAGCCAGACTTGTGGCTAAAGGCTATGCACAGAAAGAGGGGGTGGACTATGAAGAGATTTTTGCACCAGTGGCTAGAATGGAAACTGTAAAAGTTCTATTGGCTCTTGCAGCACATGGCAACTGGGAAATCCATCATATGGATGTCAAGTCAGCCTTCTTGAATGGAGTGTTACTTGAAGAGGTTTATGTCAAGCGGCCTCCTGGTTTTGTAAGTCATGAAAGTGCAGGCAAGGTGTATAAGCTGAACAAGGCTTTGTATGGTCTGAAACAGGCTCCCAGAGCCTGGAATGCCAAGTTGAATCATGAGCTGATCAGTTTGGGCTTTGTGAGAAGCAAGGTGGAACATGCTGTTTACAAAAGAGGTGAAGGTGATTCACTCTTGTTGGTTGGTGTGTATGTAGATGACCTGATCATCAGTGGTCCAAACAGTCACAAGGTAACTGAATTCAAGAAGCAGATGATGAATCTCTTCAGTATGAGTGACTTGGGCTTGCTAAGCTACTACTTGGGTTTGGAAGTTGATCAAAAGGACACTGAAATCTCTATTGGTCAGAGTGCCTATGCCAAGAAGATAGTTGAGCAATGCAAGATGACTGGTTGCAATTCTGTTGATACTCCAATGGAGCAGCGTCTCAAACCTATGACTGCAAAGCCAGGAACTGAATTGGATGTCACAAGGTACATAAGTATAATTGGAAGTTTGAGGTATCTTGTGAATACCAGACCTGACATAGCGTTTGTTGTGGGAGTTGCTAGTAGATTCATGGAAGCACCAGACAAGGAACACTGGGCTATGGTGAAGAGGATTGTCAGGTACATTGCAGGTACAATCCATCTTGGGCTCACATACAAGAAAGGAGCAAGTTCAGGGTTGTCTCTGTTGGGGTACACAGACAGTGACCATTCTGGTGATCTGGTACACTGCAGGAGCACCTCTGGAGCGGTGTTCTACTTGGGTTCTTGCCTGGTAACTTGGTCCTCGCAGAAACAAAAGGTGGTGACACTATCATCTTGTGAGGCAGAATATGTAGCAGCAGCAGCCGGAGCATGTCAGGGTGTGTGGCTCAGAATGCTGGTGACAGACTTGATGGGCATGACAATGGACTGAAAAAGTTCAGGCTTCGCATTGACAATCAGTCAGCCATAGAGCTGGCTAAGAACCCAGTGCATCATGACCGAAGTAAACACATTGACACTCAGTTTCACTACATCAGAGAGTGCACTGAGAATGGCGTGGTCGAGGTGAATCATGTGAGGACCAAGGATCAGCTGGCGGACATACTGACAAAGCCATTAGGCAGAATCAGATTCGTCGAGCTGAGATCAAGACTGGACGTCGTTCAAATCCAGCAAGATTAAGGGGGTGAATTGTTAGTTTTTTTGATATTTTGTTATCCTTTGATGTAATCTAGTTGGAACATGTTTTACGCTTTCAGTAGTTGCATTTGATAGGCGTAGAATCGCGGGTGACCGGTGCTGTGCCTGGTTCACGCCGTGACCGCCAGTTGTGTCGCCCCCCGTCGGCGTCGCGCTGCGCATGCCCACAGTCCGGGAAAGCAGGACATCGTGGAGCACGTCGTGCGGCGGGGGTGGTGGGGCTTCAAGCCCGTGTATCACTCTATGTAAATGCAATGAGAAGGTCCGAAAAGGCTGCGGCAGTTGACAGCAAAACTTCGTGTGTGTCTGTGTCTTGTGTTCGCGTGTGTTCTAGATCCTAGTCGCCGCGGTCACCACCTGCCGGTGCTGCATGCTCGCCGGTGTCGATCCTCGACGTTCGGTTCCAACAAATAGTTGGTGGAAATTTGTATATATACTTGATGAAGGGGGAAAAGCCGGGCCATGTTCTTTTTGTTATTCATTTTTCTTATGAATGATGTTTCTCCATAGTTCTCCTCGTGGAGATGAAGAGCTGGGAGGCAAAGTTTATATACATGCACTGATGATTATCAGGTTAGTTACACATACATACAGATCAGACAGGATCAGACAGTGGATACCGTTTTCAACTATCTATAATCTGTACACTGATCTAAATCTAATGTATACATCCAACTTATGTTTCTCCATTTCCTTCAGGATCGGAAAAAGGTGATCTTGTTCCATGGAGCTAAGCACAGCCACTACCGTCTTGCTCGGTCTGATGCTAAGCCTTGTGTCATTTCTGGGCCACAAACACAAAGCCAGAGCCAGATCCATGAACAGGAGGCCTCCGGGTCCTTGGGCGCTCCCATTCATCGGATGCATCCACCACCTGCTCACCTCGCAACCACAAGCCGCCTTACGTGACCTGGCTCTGAAGCTGGGGCAAGTTGACATCATCTCCTCGCCGATGGCGGCACAGGAGGCGCTTCGGGAGAAGGACCTAAGCCTGGTGTCGCGGCCGAGCTTGCTAGGCTCTGAGATCATCTGCTACGGCAACCGCGACATCGCCTTCTCACCCTACGGCGACTACTGGCGACTACTGGCGCTCGCTGCGCAAGATGTGCACGGTCGAGCTCCTCAACGCTTCCAAGGTGAGGCAGTTCGCAGCCATCAGGGACAGCGAGACCATGTCCCTGGTCAGGGAGATACGCCGCACCGCTGCCGCCGGAGAGCCCGTGAACCTCGGCAGCCTGCTCCTGTCGTGCTCCAACTCCATAACTGGAAGGGCAGCGTTTGGCAACAGCTGCAGCAGGGAGCTCAAGGCGGACTTTCTGTCGGCCATCTCCGTGGTGATAAGCAACATCTCAGGGTTCTGCATCTCGGATCTCTTCCCATCGCTGCAGTTCGTGGACGCCCTCACCGGGACCAAACGCCACATACTGAGGGCACACCAGCAGCTCGAAGACGTGTTTGGCAGGATCATCTCTGATGGGGAGGCGCGACGGGAGGAAAGGACGGGAACCGCTGCAGGAGAAGATGATGACCTTCTAAGTGTCATGCTGAGGATTCGTGATGAGGGGCAATTTGAGATCCCAATCAACAACACAAACATCAAGGCAGTCATTCTGGTAAATACATAATGTTGATACGTGTGCCTGTTTAATTTCCTTGGTACTGCCATAATATACACAATTTGAATTTTGGTTCAGGATATATTCACAGGAGGGACAGAGACGACTTCGTCAGTGGCCGAGTGGCTGATGGCAGAGCTGATGAGGAACCCTGACGCAATGCAGAAGGCGCAAGAGGAGGTGCGGCAAGCATTCAACCACAAAATCCCTGACGAACACGAATCCCAGATGGACAAGCTGCACTACTTCAAGACGGTGATCAAGGAGACCCTGAGGCTGTACCCACCCCTCCCGCTTCTCCTTCCTCGTCAGTGCCGGGAGACCTGTGACATTGGTGGGTACGAGGTGCCCAAAGGCAGCAGGGTGATTGTGAACGTGTGGGCAATCGCGAGGAGCCCAGCGCACTGGGACAACGCTGACAAGTTCATGCCTGAAAGATTTGAGCACGATAGCGCGGCAGGTTATTACAAGGCTACTCCTACGCAGTTTGAGTACTTGCCGTTTGGACATGGGAGGAGGATCTGCCCGGGCATAGGTTTCGGCTTATCCACCTTGGAGATCCTAGTGGCACGGCTCCTCTACTACTTTGATTGGAGCCTTCCGGATGGAATGCAGGCGGAGGACCTAGACATGGACATGACTGTTGGTGCGTCGGCCAGGAGAACCAACAAGCTGCACCTAGTGGCCTCGCCGTATCAAGTGCCCATGTAGATTTGATATGATGGTTGCAGTTGCAACCAAGTTGTGCCTTTTGCTTCTTTCTTCTACATTTCTCCTGCGGGAATCAAATAAAAGCATTTCACGTATCCTCTACAATGTAAGGGCAAATAAATACGTTTCCAGATAAACAATTGTGAAAGAGCAAAATGTTTTATAAGATTTTTGAAAATACTTTCTGGTGCATGCATAAGCTTTCATTAACAAGAGTTTAACGTGGCCGTCTTGCTCCGTGATGTCAACCCCTCTAGAATACGATCACCAACGTCAAGACAAGGCCGCCAAAACACGTTTGTCAGACCTTAAAAAGGTACTGAAAACGTTGGACAATGACCACCATTGAAGACTGGATGCTTCTTCCAAGGCAACAGCACAAAGAACTTGGTGCAGATACAAGCCTGCCAACCAACATCCGAGCTGTTACGCCAACGAACACCACCTCCGACATGAGCTGTGCAACAGGGTGACGCGGTAGGGAATCCCGGCCCTGACGAAACAACAACTTCGACGACGAGCCAATTGCTGCACCGCCGCCGGCCCAGAGAAACCAGGCTAGGTTTTCACCCAGTTGTTGAACGCCCGCGGACGCAACAGCTTCAGCGACGCCTTCAACAAGGTGAGTGACACAGTCACTACTACCACCGCCGCCGGCCCGGCGTAAGATGCCAGGCAGGGTTTTCACCCAAACTGCTGCCCCCCGCGCGCAGGCTCCCGGCTGGCCACAGGAGCGGCGCCACCAGACGAGGACCCGAGCCCTCCACCTGCCATATCCAGCCCCCAAGGGCGTGGATCCGGATGTCCGCCGCCGTTTCGGCCACCGGTGCCGCGACCCCGGGTCTAGCCGCCCAGCACTAGGGATACCCATCGAGGGGGCCAGGCACCGCCGCTAGGGTTACCCATCGAGGTGGGAGACCAGGCGCACCCATCGCCGCCGCAAAGGGGGACGAGCGCCACCATGCTGGATCCGGCCCACAAGGGCCCTAATCCGGCCGGGAACCGCCGCCGCCGTCGATTCTGTCGGAGCAGAAGGAGGCAGTGGAGAAGGGGCGAGGGGGAAGGAAGAGGAGGAGCGACCGGAGCTGGTGTTTGGGAGCCGCCGCAAGCCGCCGCCGTCGCGCGCCATAGGGCAGCGGTGGCGGCCGGAGGAGTCCCGGGTAGATGAGGTGGTTCGGCGGCGCCACTGGGGGCCTCCCGAGTCGCCCCTAGGGAGACGCTCAGGAGGGATGTAAGTGTCGTGACCTCCCCGCACCTAGGAGTAGCTTCTAGTGGCTAGTGCCTTCTCATTTGCATTTAATATTGTGACACATTAGTAGATTTAATGACTCAGCAAGTATTATGAAGAGAGAGATAAAAGAGAGTTTCATAGAACCTGTGGTCATATAGTTACCAACACAAAAGTTGATGCGACGGTCTTGGTAATTGTGCTATGAAACTCCTCGCTGAGACTAGCCTAGGAGACAATGGTTTCATGGCCCACTCAATTAGTGATCGACACTTAGTCACACAACATTGCTTGTTGTTGTCGATCAAAATTCTGGACAGTGCAAACGTAGTAAATGATAAGTGCTTTAATTGCCTATAAAGGTTTTCTGCATTATCTTACACTAGAGTTCTCTCAAATGGAGAAAAGTGTGATAGAGAATGACTTGTGTATAGCAAAGAGCTTTGCTTTTGCTACAAATTGTTAAGAGAATAGGACTCGTGAGAAGTCAGCTAGCAAATGGTGGTTTGAGTGATTGGATTCATCTTGGCACTAGATTTAAAGAACATGGAACTAGTAGAGAACATGTCATAGATATGGCTACATGATACGACTTGCGTCACAGGTTTCAGAAGAATGAAACAATTGATAAAGTTGCTCAATAATTGTAGTGGAACATAATATATCATTTCATGGAAGTAATAACATGCTATGCCAAGACAACAATGGGACTAGTTCATATGTTGGCTGAATTTGACCCAATTATCAAAGAGCATGTTATCACCTGTGATAAATTTGTGATCATTATCTTGGTCCTTCCATTCAAAATGAGTTAAGAAATTTGCTAGCTACGACAATCATTAAAAAGGTTAAAATAAGAAAAGTATTTCTCAGTCATCCTTGACTGTACTTCTGATGCTAGCCACCAAGAACAAATGTCTTTGATAATGAGGTATGTTAGCACATCTTTAGATTTTTTTTGCATTAAGAATCCTTCTTAGTTTTTTTGGATGTATATGATACCACTAAGCAAGGTTTAATTGTTTGATGTTCTACAAGAGGAATTGAAGAGTCTTGACCTTGATGTAGACAACATGAGCGGACAGTGATACGATAAGGTCGAACATAGCAAGGTGTTTGGTTCACCCAACTAAACTTTAGTCGTTATCTGTGGGGGTATTAACCCCTATACCCATATGGCTAGACTTGGGCTGACCCGGACCAGTGGGCCCGACCCATTAGAAGACGGCGCGTGGCCCAGTCGATCTGCTCGGCATCCCACGCAAGGAAGGAAAGCAAACTTGGAGATCAAGCAAGATCCTGGTCGGTTAGAATATGAATCCTTATCTGGCCAGCTATGGCAATTATAACCGAGCAGGATTAGTTTCTAGATTTGTAACCCTGCCCCCCGGACTATATAAGGCGGGCAGGGAACCCCCTCAAAACACATCTCATTATACAGATCAGACGCAGGACGTAGGTATTACGTCCTCACGACGGCCAAACCTGGATAAAAACCTTGTTGTGTCTTGCGTCACCATCTAGTTCGTAGCTTGCGCACCTGTCTACCGATAAATCACTACCTTGGGCATACCCCTCGGTAGATTGCCGACCAGGTTTCGTCGACAGTGGCGCGCTAGGTAGGGGTGTGCATATAGCTTTCCAGGCGAGCAAGATGGTCATCATCCCTGACTCCGCGGCCGTGGCGTACGGTCTCACATTCACCGTCGGCCAGATCACCTGGACCATCGACATCAACAGCTTCACCGCCACTGCCATGGAGGAGGCGTAGATCCGATCTGCGTCGACCATGTCTTCATCGGCTATGGCTCCGATCACGCTGGCAACGACTCCGACCACCCCAGCAACGGCTCCGACCACGCCGACAACTCATCGACCACTTCCACGCTACAAAGGAAGGACGATTGACAACACCGACCTAATCAAAGCTATCGACCAGGTCAGCCACAAGCTTTCTGAAACCCTGACTTTAGTAGATTCAAATGAAAATCAATCTACAAAGCAGGTACCTCTCCACCACAATGGATCTACCCGACCAGTTCGGGCTCGTCGTCCAACATGGCTTGATACAGATCTAGTGGTCACAACTACTCTTGAAGGACATATGGTACGCCTTCGACCGGTTCCTACACCTGGCCTCAGGCTCTATGAGTACCAAGCCCTGATGGAGGATTACCAGACCCTTCCATACAGTCTGAAAAACACTGCTTCCGAGTACGCGTATCATACGCCTCATCTGTTCACGGGTCCCATGGAGCGTGATCGTGTTTCAGATTTGTGCTTCCTGGACATGCCTCGACCATCACCAGGCAATGCTGTCAACATGGTCAGAGTCCGAGAACATTGTGATGGCTCGGTCCATACACTTCCCGAGAATGGTGGCTCCAGCACCGGATCCACACATACCGAGGTCGAACACCTCGACGATGAATATGATCTAGATCTACTTCCATACCCTTCGGGTTTCTCCCTAATCCTAAGGTTCCCACCAAGACAGGGTGCCATGGTGCTCAACGTCAGCAATGACGAGCCCGTAGTCGTGGGAGAAACTGATGACCAACGGCAACTTCGCGAACAGCGTAATGTCGACCGTGCCGAACGCCGTCGCCTGGAGGCAGAAGAAGAAGAAGCACGTTGCAGGGGACCCCGACCTCGTGATCTGGCTAATGCCTTCGACAGAGTAGACGATATGCAAGTTTTCAGGACCCCAAGTGCCAACATGGCCATCGCCATGGCCAACTTGGATCGATTACTAGACAGACTAGAGAACCACGCAGTTTATGAAGAAATCAAAGCATATCTGACCGCTGCCATGGGCCAAACCGTCGAGCTCGCCTAGCGAGCCCAAGCTGCTACAAGCACGTCCATCGCATCTAGTCGGAGCCGTCGTTCCCGCGCTTTAGAGCATCCAAGTCGCCAACATCGCGACGATCAGAGAGCACCCAATCCCCCACGTGGTGGTGGCGATGGCAGCGACGGAGATGGCGGTGGTGGCAGCGGTGATGAGGGCAAACAAGAAGGTGGTCGAGGTCGTCGTGACAACAAACGCAATCATCGCAATCGAGATCAGGAGGTCAACCAAAACCCTCCTCGCGATCTCCATCACCGTCTTCCTCCTCGCGACGCCCGCAATCACATCAATAGTCGTGCTAATGACCGCCAGGCCCATAAGAACATGCACCATACCCAGTATGACACCGAACACGACCCCCTAGGTCTCAATCAGTTTACGCCTCATCTCCGACAAGTCGTTTGGCCAAGGAATTTTAAGCTTGAGAAGCTTAGGAAATATGACGGCAAGGAGAACCCCGAAAGCTGGGTCACGCTCTATGAGATCACCGTCCGGTCTACAGTGGGTGATGAGCACGTAATGGCTAACTATCTTCTAGTTGTTCTTGATTAGGCAGGTCATCAATGGCTTCTTAGCCTCCCGGAGAACCAGTTCAACAGCTGGTCGGACCTTTGGCAAGCCTTCATCAACAATTTCATCACCACATGTGACCAGCCAGGCAACAAATACGACCTCGAGCGCATACATGACCGAGCAGGTGAGCCGCTACGTGACTATATCCGATGCTTCTTGGATATGTGTCTCAAGATCCCAAGAATCACTAATGACGAAGCAGTCTCGGCTTTCATCAAAGGCCTTCGCCACCACGATGCTCTCCGAAGCAAGCTGCTCCAAAAATGGCCATCTACGGTCTCCGAGCTCCTCGCTACGGCCAAGAACTACGCAAATGCTCATGATGCCGAGAAGATTATTAAGGAAGACGTGGGTGGGTCATCATGCCCCGAACACCCACCGCGACGGGACGAGAAACCCAATGATTGTGGTTGGAACAGCAATCGCGACCATCACGACCGGCGCAACAACAACAATCGCGACCGCCGAGATAATCGCGACAGGTGGCCCGATAATCACGGTGATTATAGAGGCAAGCGCCCCCGCGAAGACAACCATTAGGTCCACGCGGTTAAGAAACCTACTGGTCACCGCGACTATCAAGAGGATTACAACAAAGCTTTGAAGGGTCCCTGCCAGATCTATTCAAAGTCCAATCATACCATAGAAAACTGCCGCTTCCTCAAGAACATCTACGCCAAGCAACTCGCTAATGATGATGCTACAAAGGCCATTAACGGTGGACCGCGGCGTGACGGTGATGACGATGATGATGACGAACAGGATAGAAATCCTTGTCACCAATATGTCAATTCCACCAAAACCGTCCACTCCATCTTTGGCGGAAAGGTGTCTTTAGAGTCCAAGCGTGAGCGCAAGCTGCTGAAGCAGGCTTGTTTGAGCATCGTCGACACCGACAACCTCATCTCTGATCCTAGGCTCCTAACCTGGTCCCACCATGAAATCTCCTTCAGTCGAGCAGACCGGTGGGCGGCAATCCCAAAACCTGGTCGGTTTCCCCTCATCCTCGACCCCTGCATCAACAGCATCCGGTTCAAGAGGGTACTCGTGGACGGTGGCAGTTCCATCAACATCCTGTTTTGCAGCAGCTTGCCTGCCCTTAAACTAACTAAGGCTGATCTCAAGCCTTACGATGCACAGTTCTAGGGCGTCCTTCTCGGTCAGAGCTTCATACCTCTCGGGCAAATCACGCTCCCTGTGTAGTTCGGTAATCCAAACCACTTCCGCACCGACTACATCAACTTCATGGTCACGAACTTCGAGGGTACTTACCACACCATCCTTGGTCGACTAGCGCTCACCAAATTCATGGTTGTACCGCACTACTCTTACTTGGTGCTCAAAATGCCTACCGAGCAGGGTGTCCTTACTCTCAGAGGCAATGTTTACACTGCCTATACCTGTGAAGATGAAAGCTTTAAGGTGCCAGAGGCCACTGACCTCTCAATTCGCATGGCGCAAACCCTGGTCGACGCCTCCAAGACAACCGCCGGGCAACTGGAGATTCCAGAGCGCCAAGCACATCAAGTCCAACGAGCACAAGGAGATTCAGCTGGTCAATGATGATCCCAGCAAGACGGCCCTTATCGGGGCCAACCTGGATCCTAAATAGGAAGACGCGCTCGTCAGGTTTCTAAGGGACAACGTACGCATGTTTGCGTGGAAACCCGCTGACATGCCCGATGTTCCTCGGCACCTGATCGAGCACTCCTTGAACGTCTCGAAGACCGCAAGACCTATCAAGCAAAAGCTACGGCGGTTCGCTCGCAACAAAAAGGAGGCTATTAGGGCAGAAGTTACCCAACTTTTAGCAGCTGGATTTATAAAAGAAGTGTATCACCCGGATTGGTTAGCCAACCCGGTCCTTGTACGCAAAAAGAATAATAAATGGAGAATGTGCGTTGATTGTATTGATCTCAACAAACACTGCCCTAAAGACCCCTTTGGCTTACCTCACGTTGACGAAGTTGTTGATTCCACAACCAGCTGCGAGCTGCTGTCTTTTCTCGATTGCTACTCTGGTTATCATCAGATCACTCTCAACAAGGATGATCAGATCAAGACGTCCTTCATTACACCGTTCGGCGCCTACTGCTACACGACTATGTCATTCGGGCTCAAGAACACTGGGGCCACATACCAGCGTGCTATCCAGCAATGCCTTGCTGATGAGATCAAGGATGACCTGGTCGAAGCATACGTCGATGATGTGGTCGTGAAAACCAGAGAGGCTCACACCCTGATCGACAATCTCCAGCGTACCTTCACGGCGCTCAACAAGCACCAATGGAAGCTTAATCCAAAGAAGTGTATCTTCGGAGTCCCATCTGGTATATTACTGGGCAACGTCGTTAGCCATGATGGCATACGCCCCAACTCGACAAAGGTAAAGGCCGTTTTGGATATGCAACCACCAAAAAACATCAAGGATGTCCAGAAGCTCACTGGATGTATGACCTCCCTCAGCCGCTTCATCTCATGACTCGGCGAGAAGGGCTTGCCTTTCTACTAATTGCTTAAGGCATCAGAGAAGTTTGTCTGGTTGAAAGAGGCTGACGTTGCCTTCACGCAACTCAAAGAATTTTTAACCTCTCCTCTAGTCCTTACAACCCCTCAGAAAGACGACGTTCTTCTACTCTATATTGCGGCCACTGATCGCGTGGTCTCCACAATCATCGTGGTCGAGCATGAGGAACCCGGCCATGTCTACAAAGTCTAGCGCCCTGTTTGCTTCATTAGCGAGGTGCTCAATGAGTCCAAAGCCAGGTACCCGCAAGTTCAAAAGCTGATCTACGCCATACTGATTACACCCCGAAAGTTGAAACATTACTTCGATGGATATCGGGTGGTGGTCAAGACTAATTTCCTATTGGGGGACATCATTCGAAATAAGGATGCTAACGGACGCTTCAAGTGGATAATGGAGTTATGCCCTTATTCAATAGAGTTCCAGGGTCGTACGTCCATCAAGTCTCAGGCCCTGGTGGACTTTATCGTCAAATGGACAGACCTTAGCACACCTCCCGATCAGGGGCCCGTCGAATACTAGAAGATGTATTTTGATGGCTCTCTGAACATCGATGGCGTAGGAGCAGACGTGCTCTTTATCTCACCAACAAAAGAACAGCTCTGCTACGTCCTCAGGATTTATTTCCCTACATCTAACAACACTGCAAAATACAAGGTCTGCCTCCATGGCATGCGGATGGCGGTTGAGCTTGGTGTAAAACGTCTCCACATCTATGACGATTCGGCCCTAGTCATTAACCAGCTTAACAAAGACTGGGACACGACTAGCAAGAAGATGGATGCTTATTGCAAGGAAATCAGAAAGTTGGAAGGCAAATTTTATGGCATCGAGTACACACATGTGGTCTAGGACAAAAATCAGGCAGCCGATGAGTTGTCTAAGTTAGGGTCATCCTGAGCTCAAGTTCCACATGGCGTGTTCATCCAAGACCTTGTTAAACCGTCCATCAAGGAAGAAGCAGATCAGGTGGTTGATAAGCCTCTAGACCAGCCTCTGGTGGCTACGGTTCCCCCTCCGAGCACTACGGAATCACATCCGACAACGCCTGTAGTACCTCTGACCACTAACACTGACGATTGGAGAGTACCTTTTATCAAGTTTTTGCAGGATGGGACCGGTTACGCTGATCGAATAGAGAACAAGCAGCTCATGCACCGCAGTAAGCAGTACCTACTGGTTGACGATGTCCTGATGCGCAAAAATGCAAAGGAGGAAGTTCTGATGAAGTGTATCACTCGAGAAGCAAGTATTCAACTGCTCCATGAAATTCACAGTGGTACTTGTGGCAATCACGCCGCCCCTCGGACCCTGGTCGACAAAGCTTTCCGAGCAGGTTTCTACTGGCCGTCTGCCATGGCCGATGCAGAGAAGCTGGTCTGCCGCTGTGACGGATGTTAGTTTTTTGCCAAACATATACACGTACCAGCACATGAGATCCAGACCATACCATCCTCCTAACCCTTTGCATGCTGGGGGCTGGATATGATTGGTCCTTTCAAGCCGGCCCATGGTAACTTCAAATGTGTCTTCGTGTTGATTGATAAGTTTTTCAAATGGATAGAGTACATGCCTTTAACTAAGGCATCATCAGAGAAGGCGGTTGTGTTCCTTGATCAGATTATACACCGTTTTGACCTCCCCAACAGCATAATTATAGACCTGGAAACTCAGTTCACTGGCAGTGCATTCTGGGACTTCTGTGATGAAAGGAGCATAGTTGTGAAATACGTGTCAGTATCGCATCCTAGAGCTAATGGGCATGTCAAAAGGGCCAATGGCATGATCCTCGACGCGTTGAAAAAAAGGTTGTATAGGGAAAATGACAAAGCTCCTGGAAGATGGCTTAGAGAATTGCTGGCTATGGTCTAGGGCCTGAGAACCCAGCCCAGTTGCAACACTGGCACCTCCCCATACTTCATGGTCTACGACGCAGAAGCAGTACTCCCTGCGGATATCGCTTTCAGATCACTGCGTGTTGAAAATTTTGATGAAGATAGATCTGACGATGCACATGAACTCGAGATCAATTGCTCTGAAGAACGACGGCTTGACTCAATGCACAACTTCTAATGTCTTGCTTGATGGGGTGTTGATCAATCAGATCATCACTTTGCATTGCCTAAGTCCAAGTCTACCTTGCACACATTTGAACTATACCTTGTATACTAGCAAAAATCATTAGTCCAAATGGTCATGTTGTTAATCAAACACCAAAATCAAACTTAATGGATATACCATTTATAAATAAAACCTATCTACTTGCTAGGATGCAAAGCAAAAGCAAGATCATATGATGCTAAAAGATACTACTTGAAGGAAACATAATACTTATCATGCCCTTGCAATTTAATACATGTCCCCTTATGTGGCATTATGGACTTAAGACTCCACCTAACTCCATAATCTACTTCCTCCCTTTCTTGGACCATCTCCCAAAATCAAATTCTCCCCCATTCAATACCACTTGAATTTTTTTGAAAAGTGATTTTGGTATTTATCATGGGTTGGCCTTGCTTTTGGTTCCTCAAATTCTCTCCCTTTGGAATCAAGCACCGAAAAGAAAGACATTAGTAGCACAAGGGAGGGTCAATTTTGTGACCCTTTATGTGGAATGGAATTGATCACAAAACTTAACTCTCATATTACATAGACTAAGCTCCCCATATGTGTATGCATACATATGGTGGAAGGCAAAGCATATGCATAACCGACAATTTAAGCACAAGGAAGTTTAATCTATATATTGCATGAAGAAAGCATATAAAAATACCAATTGAAAGACAACAAATTGATATCGGTTCAGAGACACCACGTGTAGACTCTCAATTTGGGTTGATAGCAATTTGTATGATATCATACCACATGAGGATATGAAAATACCACTTGTAAGTGATCATCTATGCTTAACTCCAGGGACTCCATTTTCCTTTCAATGAGACTACTACACACATGATAAGCTTGCAAAGAGTGTTACTCTCAAAGATACCAACTTGTAGAGTAACCTCCCCATAACAGTTACAAGTGTTGAATACTTGTAGGAGACATGCACCTAGACTTTAAGGTCAAAATACCACTTGAACGATGATACTCACTCTATCACTGAATAAATAGAAATCCTAACTCAAGAATTTGTCTACAAATAAATCAATCTCTAGGAGGTTGAATGGTCCACTAGCCCATTTATTATTCTCAAAGTCTCCTCGCAACATTTACTATACCCCTTCCCATCTTCCAATCCAGTGTTGAGTTTCAACAATTAGATGCCAAAGGTCCTAAATGGCTAGAGGGGGGTGAATAGCCTAACAAAATTTTTTTACAAAGCACTAGAGCAACTTGTTAGTCAACTAAATGGTGATAAAGTGTTTTGCTCTAGCTCTACTAAAAATGCAAGCCACCTATCCAATTCTAATAGCTATGATCTCTAGTTCACACACAAGAGGGCTAAGTTGCTACTTAACTAATTAGAGAGCTATCAAAAACTAGTTACAACTAGCTAGACAACTAACTAGTGTAAGGTCCAAATAGGCTAGAGGGGGGGGATGAATAGCCTAATTAAAACTTCTACAAGAATTACTTAACCACACGTTAGTACGAAAGGTGGCGAAGCAAATGCACTAGCTCTAACTAATTAAGCAAGTCACCTACACAAGTCTATAACAAAGCTATTCACTAAACACAACAACAACTACAAGCTAGAAATAAGAAGTAATACAAGAGAAGAGCTTTGAGTGATTATACCGCCGTGTAGAGATGAGATGTACCAATCAATCAATCACACAAGAGAAATCCTCGGGAAGAGAATGACACAAGAATTTATCCCGAGGTTCACTTGCTTCCCGGCAAGCTACTCCCCGTTGTGGCGATACACCCACTTGTCGGTTCGCGAGCTAATCAACTATCAAGAGTTGAGCCCTCGGCGGGCGCCGCACAACCGCACACAAGATGGGGATCCTCCAAGCCACGAGCTCCACTAGAGTATCCAATTCACGAACTCCCGCAGGGAAGGATCAAGAACCCCTTACAACACTTGATGAAGGCTCCAACAATCTCCAATTGCGAGCTCAATCACCTCCGCTGCTCCAAGCCGTCTACCGTGTCGGGAAACACGGAAGAGTAACAAGAAATCCGCAGCAACTCGAAGATCAAGTGCCTCTAGAATGCAACTCTCAAGCAATGCACTTGAATCTCACTCAATCTCACTCAAGATGTGCAACTATGCAAAGAGATGAGTGGAGGGGTTGTTCTCTAGCTCAAAGTATGTCTCTATATCTCAAAATGTGCAAGAGTTTCCCTCAAACCCCGTCCAACGTCTATTTATAACGAAGGGGTACGCAACTAGCCGTTACAGACGACGCAGCAAAAACGCGCTGACCGGACGCTCCGGTCAGGGTGACCGGACGCGTCCGGTCACTACACGACAAACGTGAACAGTGCGCGTCAGAACTAGCCGTTGCCCTGACCGGACGCGCTCAACCGAGTGACCGGACGCGACAGTGTCAGCGTCCGGTCGCGTTCCAGTAAGCTCCAGCTGCGACCGGACGCGTCGCGCGTCCGATCGTCACTCCACTGCTCACTGCCCCTCTGGATGCATGACCGGACGCTCCGGTTACGTGAGGGACCGGACGCGCCGGTCGCGCGCTCTGATTCGCTCAGGAGAACTGACCGGACGCGCTGTTGAACTGACCAGACGCCACAGTGCCAGCGTCCGATTAGAGTCCAGTAAGCTCCCTGGATGACCGGACGCGTCCGGTCATCAGTGACCGGACGCGCTGCGCGTCCGATCATCAAACTGAAAACCGCGCAGACGCTGAACACTGACCGGACGCGTCCGATCATACAGAGACCGCGTCCGGTCCAGCGTCCGGTCATCTCTGTGACCTCCGTTCGCCTCCGTTTCTTTTCCGACTTCCGGCGCAATAGAAAATAGGCATTTCACTTCTCCAAAAAGCGCCGAATCCCGCCTCACAAGCTCGGCGGGAGGGAGAGAGGAACCCAAACCCCTCTCTACCGCTTAAACTCCACCGCCTTCACAAACTGTGCTAACACCACCAAGTGTACACCACCATGTGCATGTGTGTTAGCATTTCACAATCATTTTCCAAGGCGTTATGTTAGCTCTTTACTAGATCCTAATGCATATGCTCAAGACATTGATCTAGTGGCACTTGATTTACGAGCTAACCGTGATTGCCCTTCTTGATAGTCGGCTATGTATCCTAAATCCGGTCAATCACTTCTCTACTCATCTTAGACCGGCAAAAGGAAAACCCTAGGGTTATACCTTTGCCTTGAGCTCTTAGATCCTTCTCCACTTGATCATCATGTCCTTCCTTTTATGTGCATCTTCACCATGATCATCATTTCATGTCCATGCACCATCTCTTTGTGATCTTGTGGCCACCACTCCTTGCCACATACACCTTTATCACATGTGTTGCTTATGCCTAACTTAAAACACTTAACACATGGCATTAGCAACTTGGTGTCATTAATTACCAAAACCAAACTTGGGCTTTCAATCTCCCCCTTTTTGGTAATTGATGACAATCATCACAAAGATATGAAATGAAATCAATTTTCAATTCCGATAGTATTAGCTCCCCCTACATATGTGCTTACATGAGTTTGGTTCAATTGTGCACATATGTATGGATTTGAATTTTGGGAGAGTTACTACTATCAAATTGATGCTAAGGTATATAGAATGGACCTTTGAAGCGTGATACCAATCGGAGTTGCCTTTATATACCATCCTTAGCATCGATGTAGCTAGACACCACTTGTAATACATCACTTATAAAGATCACAAACACTAAAGTACCCCGTGAGATCAACATTATAAGCAAAAGGTGTCTAGTTACCACTTGTAAAGCTACTCTTAACAAATCATCATTCAAGTTCTATTTCTAGCATACACCATACAAGCATGAATATGAATTTAAGCTTTGCAATGCAACACATCATCATGTTAGTGCACATACAAATGCAACAAATAGTCCATGAGCTTGCTCCCTTACTTGTGTGCTCAATTTAAATTTCTCTCCGCCTTACTATATCTTTCTCCCTCTTTGTGACTATTCTCTCCCCCTTTGACTATTCTCTCCCCCTTAGTAACTTAACCTTTTATCTTTGTGACTTTTCTCTCCCCCTTTGTCAACAATCACCAAAAAGGTGCCTAGAAAAGGTAATTTTAGTGAGAGATAAGTCAATCAATATGAGGGAGTCCAAATTATGGTTCAATCTAGATTACTTGCCTAGAATATGTAATTCGGTTTGATCCAAGGACAAGCTTTTTCACACCTCATAAAGTATAAGGGTTATCTTGACCATGTTGAATTACACATCATGAGCTCATTTTCTAGATTCAACACTAGGTTTGCAAGCCCACAAACATGTCATATGCTACCACTAGATCAATCAAACATAGAAGCAATAGTGGTACCATATATACATCAAAATCATTTGATTTTCATGAATGAGCTTATTTGTCATGCAAATATGTCTATATGTTCTAACCATGTCCTTAGCAAAGTATGAATGATATGCCAAACAACTGTACCTTGCTATGTTAGAGGAGAGGCATGTCATATAAAAATGTGGGGATGCACTCATTTTAAGTTGGAGAAGTCAAGTATGTTCAATTCATTCTTCAACTTGTAAAATATCTTTTCATCAAGTGGCTTTGTAAAGATGTCGGCTAGTTGATCTTCGGTGCTAATGCTCTCAATACTAATATCACCCTTTTGTTGATGGTCTCTTATGAAGTGATGCCTTATGTCAATGTGCTTGGTTCTTGAATGTTGAACCGGATTTTGTGTCATCTTGATAGCACTTTCATTATCACAAAACAAAGGCACATTCTTGAATTTAATTCCAAAGTCATTCAAAGTGGCCTTCATCCAAAGCAATTGTGCACAACAACTACCGGCACTAATGTATTCGGCCTCGGCGGTAGATAGTGCAACACTATTTTGTTTCTTTGATGACCATGAAACAAGAGACCTTCCAAGCAATTGACAAGTGCCACTTGTGCTCATTCTATCAATCTTGCATCCACCATAGTCGGAGTCCGAATATCCAATCAACTCAAAATTAGACCCCTTGGGATACCATAATCCAACATCATGAGTGCCCTTTAGATATCTCAATATCCTCTTGGTTGCTTTCAAGTGACTTTCTTTAGGTGAAGCTTGATATCTTGCACACTTGCATACACTAAACATCACATCCGGCCTAGAAGCGGTGACATAGAGCAAACTTCCAATCATAGACCGGTATTGCTTTTGATCTACCATATTTCCACTATTATCAATACCCAATTGATCATTAGAGCCCATTGGTGTGCTCATTGGCTTAGCATCTTGCAATCCAAACTTCTTGATCATGTCCTTGATGTACTTGCCTTGACTTACAAAAGTGCCATTCTTCATTTGCTTGATTTGAAGTCCAAGGAAGTAACTAAGCTCTCCAATCATAGACATCTCAAACTCATTAGCCATCATATTTCCAAACTCTTCACAAAAGTCTTGGTTAGTTGATCCAAAGATAATGTCATCCACATAGATTTGCAACACAAACAAGTCATTTCCAAGCTTCTTGGTGAAGAGAGTGGTGTCAACCTTTCCCATCTTAAACCCTTTAGAGAGGAGAAAGTCCTTAACCTCTCATACCATGCTCTAGGTGCTTACTTTAAACCATACAATGCCTTCTTTAGCTTGTAAACATGGTCGGGCTTCTTGTCATCTTCAAAACCGGGAGGTTGCTCAACATAAACTTCTTCATTGATGTAGCCATTGAGAAATGCACTCTTGACATCCATTTGATAGAGCTTGATGTTGTGTGCACAAGCATATGCTAATAAGATTCTAATTGCCTCTAATCTTGCAACCGGTGCATATGTCTCTCCAAAGTCAAGACCCTCAACTTGAGTGTATCCTTGTGCTACTAATCTTGCTTTGTTCCTTACAACCATGCCATCTTGATCTTGCTTGTTTCTAAAGACCCACTTAGTACCAATCACATTGTATTTCTTTGGCCTTTCAACAAGTTCCCAAACTTGATTTCTAGCAAAGTTGTTTAGTTCTTCATGCATGGCATTTACCCAATCGGAATCCTTCAATGCATCTTCTATCTTCTTTGGTTCTTCTAATGAGACAAATGAGTAATGCTCACAAAAGGATGCTAGCCTTGATCTAGTTTGAACACCACTTTGAATTCCACCAATGATTTGATCCAACGGATGATCTCTTGCAATGCTAGTAGGTTGGAGTATTGGGAGTTGATTGCTTTCACTTGTTTGACCTTGAACTTGCACTTCATCATGAGAACCACTAGAGCTTGCTTGATTTGTATTAATTTGCACACTTTGGTTGATCACATGAATATCATCATCATCAACTTGCATCGGCCTTATATCACCAATGTCCATGTTCTTCATTGCATTTGATAATTGATCTCCTCTCACATCATCAAAGTTTTGAGCTTCATTTTGAGACCCTTGGGTTTCATCAAATTCAACATCATGAACTTCTTCCAAGGGTGCCATTTGTGAGATTCCAAACTCTATATGCCTTGCTTGTGGTAGAATAACCAAGTAAGAACCCTTCATCACATTTCTTTTCAAACTTGCTCAACCTAGTGCCTTTCTTAAGAATATAGCATTTGCAACCAAACACTCTAAAGTATGCAATGTTGGGCTTTCTTCCATTCAATAGCTCATATGGTGTCTTTCCAAGCTTCCCATGGCAATAGAGACGGTTGCTACAATAGCAAGCCGTGTTGATAGCTTCACTCTAAAATGAATGACTCACATTGTATTCACTAAGCATTGATCTAGCCATATCAATCAAAGTTCTATTTTTTTCTTTCAACTACACCATTGGATTGAGGAGTGTATGTTGGTGAGAATTGATGTCCAATACCAAAATCATCACACAATTCCTCAATTCTTGTGTTCTTGAAC